>JADRCD010235059.1:13181-31998 GCA_019843815.1 Montemys delectorum
AAGCAGGACAGAATGCAGCTCAAAGGTTTTGATGCTCAGTTGGTGTTCATACTTTTCTTTTGACAGCCTGCAGAGTACTTTCCTGCAACAGAGATAAAAGAAAATATGGGTGAAGCCTTCATGCAACTACCAGCTCAGCTTCTCCAAGCTCAGTGAGTTGGGCGGGGTGGGGGTTGTTCTTGGTAATGAGGCCCCTCTGTGAGGTGGTAAAGACCAAGCCATTTTCTTAGCAAATCCTGGGGATTTGTATGGGACTATCTTTACAAACAACTCATTTTACAATCCAGTCTCAGCACTGAGAGCCTCAATTGGAGAAAAGAGATAGCTAGTTGAGAGTCTATGTCCCTATTTATTAAGAGATCCACATTAGGATCTCTTTCATATATATCAGTTTCCACTCCACTCTTTCTATACCATAGCTCAAATGCCCTCAATTCCAGATGTCTCTCCTAGCAGCCTCTTTTTTAATCCTATCATAGACATACCCAACCGGATCCTCTTGCTGTCATCCACACCTGCCCCAATCTATCTATAAATTCTCCTCAGTTTCCCAAATCCAAACAGAAACATGGTCTCACCCTCACTCCCTCTATTCCTAACCTCTCTGCATCTATACGTTGTTACTTGGTTATCACTTACTTAAACGTAAATATAATAAGTCTACTTAAATTTCTTTTCTGATTTTGATTTAACTTTGGTAACTGGTATCTATTAAGAAAAATATTCATTTCTTCTAAAGTTTTCAATTTGGTGGAATACAGATTTTTTTTTTTCAAGTTTGTACTTATGATTCTATGAATTTTCTTGATATTTGTTATTAAGTCCCACTTTTTCTATCTGATTTTGATAATTTGGATATTCTATCTTTGTCTTTTGGTTAATTTGGATAAGGCTTTTCCTGTCTTGTTGATTTTTTTTTATAAAAAAACTGATTCTTTATATCCTAGAACTTGGTATTGTTCTATTTGTCTCTATTTTATTGATTTCAGCCCAAGGTTTATTTCTTGACATCTATATCTCTTGGTTATGACCACTTCTTTTTGCTCCAGAAATTTCAGATGTTCTATAAAATTGCTAGTATTGTATTTTTCTCCGTTATCGCTGTTGTTGTTGTGGTGGTGGTGGCAGTGGTGGTGGTGGTTGTAGGAACTTAATGCTATGAACCTGCCTCTTAGAACCTCTTTCATTGTCTCAAGTTAAGGTATGCTGTAATGTCATTTCATTGAATTTAACAAAGTCTTTACATTATTTCTGTCTTGATCTCCTTTTATGAAGCAGTGTGTTGTTCAGTGCTCACAACTTTTCAAAGATTCTATTATTTCTGCTGTGATGATATCCTGTTTTAATTTGTGTTGGTCTTAAAAGGAACAAGGAGTTATTGTAAATTTCTTTTATCTGAAGATAAAAAATGTGGCTTGTATCTGAGTGTATGATAAATTTTGCAGAATGTTCCTGACTTGCACAGAACATATATTTGTTTGTGTTTGGGTGAAAGATTCTTTGAGTATCTGTTAGGACCATTTGTTTTATACTGTCTGTCAGCACCAGAGATACTCTGCTTAGTTTATGTTTTAAAGTTTCTCCACTGGTGAGCGTAGAGTATTGAAGTCTCCACTGTGAGTATGTTAGGATCCATATGTGATTTAACATGTAGTAGTTTTTCTTTTACAAAGTGAGTACCCTACTGTTTCGGGCACAGACGTTAAAAATAGAAATGTTATATTGTTGGATTTTCTTATTTGAGTATGTTGTGTCATTCCCCATCTCTTTTTAGTAGTTATATTTTGAAGTCTTTTTTGCTAGGTATTAGAATGGCTGAACCAAATTGCTTCTTAAGCAAGCTTGCGTAGAAGAGCTTTTCCCAATACTTTACACCGAGATGATTTCTACTTTTGATGTTTGTTTCTTGGATACAGAAGAAGGATGGCCCCTGTTCTCACATCCATTCTGTTAGTCTATGCTCCCCTCCCCACCTCCTAAGGAGAATTGCGAGCACTTATATGGAATGCTATGAATGATCATTGAATGTTTATTCTTGTTATTTTGTTGTTGGTGTTGTTGGTGTTAATGCTGCGCTGCTGCTGCTGCTGTTATGATGCTTATGGAGTGTGTGTGTGTGTGTGTGTGTATGTGTGTGTGTGTGTGTGTGTGTGCTTCCCTTCTTTTGTTTATGCTGGGTGAGATTATTATTTCCTGCGTTTTCATCAGTCTAATTAACCTTTGTAGATTGGAAATTTCTTTCTAGCACCTTTTGTAGGGCTAGATTTGTAGATAGATATTGTTTAATTTTGGTTTTATTATGGAATATCTTAGTTTCTCCATCTAACATGATGGAAAGTTTTTATGAGTTTAGTCGTCTTGGTTGGCATCTTCTCTCTTCATTTATGCAGCATATCTGTCCAGGATCTTCTACTTCTCAGCGTATTCATTAAGAAATCATGTATAATTCTAACAAACCTGCATTTATATACTACTTGGTATTGTTCCCTTGCAGCTTTTACTATTCTTTCTTTCTTCTGTATGCTTAGTGTTTTGATTATTATGTATCAAAATGACTTCTCTTCTGGTCCAAAGAATATAGTATTCTATCCACTACTTACACCTTTATATTGGAATTTCCTTTAGATTAAGAATATTTTCATCTATGATTTTGTTAAAAATATTTTCTTGGACTTTTATAAATTTTGTTTTGTTTTTGTTTTTGTTTTGTTTTTTTGTATTTTTAGTTTTCTCTATTTTTATTATTTTTAAGTTTGGAATTTTTATAGTGTCCCAGATTTCATAAGTGTATTTTACAGAAAATATTTAGATTTAACATTTTCTTTGGCAACATATCCATTTCTTCAGTTGTATCTTGAATGCATGAGAATCTTTCTTCCATGTCTTGCACTGTTGGGGAAGCTTGGCTTTGTAGTTGCTGTTCAAATTACAATATTCTTTACTTCCAGAATCCTACTAGTTTGGGTTTTCTTTATTGATTCTGTTTTCAGTATTAACTCTTGACTCATTTTAATTATTTCCTCCTTCTTGTTAATTTTCTTTTGGGTTTCTTTAAGGAATACATTAATTTCTTCTTTAAGGACTTCTATAATCTTCATGTAGCTGGTTTTAAGGTCTTTGTCTTGTACTTTTGCTATGTTCCACTATTCAGGGCCTGTTGTAGTATAGGTTGGTTCTAGGGAAGACATTTTTCCCTGTCTGTTATTGATTACTTTTAGCACTGGTGTCAAGGCATCTGAGATTGGGATGATTAAAGATCTAGCTGGTGATTTCAGGATTTGTCTTTCTTGGGTGAGTATTTGGTTCCTTGGTTTCTGTTTTCTTTCTGGGTCTTGGAGAGTAATATGGCTATGAATTGCCTGCTAGAAAATATTCTTTGGACCTAATATTTGTGGTCACTGGGAGTTCTGCCTCAAATGTGTTTCTGGATACTGAAAGCTGACATTGACCAATAAGGTAGGCTAAGGGATAGGGGAGCAGTGTGTTGAACTAGGATCTGCTTATTTTATGTCCAAGGAATGAGAGGTGATAGTGAAGAAAGATCATTACAGAGTGATGTACATAAAAGCAATACATAAAAAAAGATATAATAAACAACTATAACCACAACATTCCTAGATTAAGGGGTGTGTTTAAGATGTCAAGGGCTAAGCAGATAGATCAGAAGTTTGGAATTTTGCTTTGTAACATAGGACATAGTTTTGAATAGCAAGTGTATATTTAAAGTCCAGACATAAACACACCTTTCTATGTCATTCAGCTTTAGGGAGTGAAGACAGATTGACCATAGGAACTGACTAGGTCTACAAGCTACCCAAGAAGTTGGTCTTTAGGTTTAGTGAGAGATCCTGCCTCAAGGGACTAAACCAAAAAGCAATAGATGAAGGAACTTGACATTGTATTCTGGCCTCCAGATGCACACAAACACTGATGTAAACCTATATAATAAACACACACACACACACACACACACACACACACACACACACACACAGAGAGAGAGAAAGAAAGAGAGAGAGAGAGAGAGAGAGAGAGAGAGAGAGAGAGAGAGAGAGAGAGACTAAAACCATGAATCCATGATGAAGAAGTAACCATATTACACAAAATATATAAAATATATTCAGGAAAAATATAATATAGAAAAATGTAAATGCAGGAATGTTAAGTACAAGTATAAGATCATTATTATTGCTTTTCATTTTAGTTGATGTGGTGGTAGTTGTCGTTGTTGCTTAGTAGGAAAAGCATATAATCACATGTATGTAGCTGGACTAAGACTCAGTATTATCTCTATGTAAGCCACCATGCCTGCCCTCAAATATGATTTATTTAGTAAAATGGAAAAACCACTAAATTTAATTAGCATAAACCCTCTAAACCTATATGTTAAATAACAGACTGGTTAGACTGCTTAAAACAATATCCTGAAATTTGATGACTGTAAGAAAATTTACTCTTACATTGGGATCCCCCAGGCTCAGTGAGATGGTTGGCTGTGACTATCTGCATCTGTATTAGTCAAGTGCTGGCATGATCTCTCAGGGGACAGCCATACCAGGCTTCTGTCAGCAAGCACTTGTAGGTATCAGCAATAGTGCCAGGTTTGGTGTCTGCAAATGGGATGCATCCTTAGGTGGGGCAGTTCTAGGTGGTCTTTCCTTCTGTCTCTGTTTCATTTTTTGTCCCTGTCTTTCCTTTAGGAACAATTCTAGTTAATACAATGAAAGACTTAGGGAAGAAAAGGAAGGAACTGAAGGAGATTGCATCCCGATAGGAAGAACAATATCAACAATCCCAACCACTCAGAGCTTCCAGGGACTAAACCATCAACTAAAGAGTATACCTGGAGGGATTCATAGCTTCAACTATATATGTAGCAGAAGATAGCCTTATTTGCCACGAACGGGAAGGGAGGCCCTTGGTCCTTTGGATGGTTGATGCTCTAGAATAGGGGAATGCTTGAGTGGTGGGGCAGGAGTGGGTGAAATATCACCATTATAGAGGCAAAGGGGAGGGAGGATGGGATGGGGAATTTGTGTCGGGGACCCTGGAAAAGGGGGCATCACTGGAAACGTAAATGAATAAAGTGGTTAATAAAAATGAAGGAAATTTACTCACCAGAAAAGAAACAACATCAACAATAAAATAGAAGGAAAATGATACTGCAACCTAAACTATAAAATATATTAATACTACCAAATATAGCTATGTTATTGTTTACTTTGCATTAGTCAGAAAAATATCCAAAAAGATATAAAGACTGTCACTTAATGTATAAATGAACATTAATACAACTGATAGAAAAATCAGACAAATAGATGACATATCAAAAGCAAAGTAATGATATTTAGAAGTCAACAATTGCTTAGCTTTACTACAACCATGTAATGTTTTCCTCTAAGCCATACCAGGTATTTTTGTTATACTTTTGTTTTTGTTTGGGGGGTAGAAAAGTATATTTATGTTAATTCTTCAAAAGTCTGAAACATTTAAAGTTACTTTAAAAGCAACATTTTATGTGATAATGCAAAGGATTTAGATACATGTTGGTTAGACTTAGAATAAAACTGTGTTATTTACCAAGTTCTGTGTTTATTAATACATAATGATTTGTAATAATTATATAATTATTATATTTAGCATTCATAAATCAAGTCAGTTTAGTTATACTTGATTTTAATGCCTAAACTTTAATGAAATTTCAGGATTTGTTGAGAAATAATGAAAATTGTTGTTGAAATAGTATAAAAATAAGCAATTTAAGCTTCCTAATTTCCTATTTCCTACTTATTTTGTAAAAATTCATATATGATGTCTATATCATTTCAAACTACTGGGTATTGTATTTGAACCAGTATGGTTATGGTTTTAAGTATATGCCACAATAAAAGGTGAGATGGAAAATAGATGATTTTGAGAGTAGGGTTCTCAATGCAAATTTATACAAATGAGTTTATATTTGGAGACTTCTCATTCAAAGATAAATTGCTTAGATTCCTGGAATCTTCAGGTAAAGAGCTCCACAGATATGCACTAAGGAGTAACCAGTAAAAATAATGAGAATAAATCATTTGGTATCTTGAAAATATTCCTGAGTGTAAAGGACATGGCAAAAATAGGATCTAAGTACACATTTCTAAGAGTGAATCTATTATTCACCAACCAATTTGTACAATCAATATAAGCTAATTAAGATTAGTCACTCAAATAATTGAGTAGTATTTGAAATGTAACTATTGCCCACTGTCCATTTCAGTTGAGAATGAATGAAAATTCACTTCAGGTTTATTTGCCTGTGTGTACATCTCTCTCATTTCTCTGTATACCAAGTCAAGACTATTTTCTCGAGCTAGACTATATAACAATAAATCTTTCTCAAGGTCCATTGTATTTTCAATTATACTTGCAGATGCGAGTGTGTGTTAGATGTGTATGTTTGTGTACAAGACTGAAGAGGCTGTATGTGCTGTCACACCCCACGTAATTGGAGTTACAGATGTTTGTAAACCACCTGACACAGGTTTGGGCAACTCAACTCATGTCCTCTGCAATAGTGCATGCCAACAGTTCGGAGCTATCTCTCTAACCCAATAACACATATCTTTTATAGTCCTAAGTACTTGTGTTTGGGTTGATGCTGTGGAACAATACAAGTAAAATGGTCACTCTCTCTCTTCCATGAAATCTGCAACAGAGGCATGGAAGTAGTCCACTTAACACAGTACCTCTTCTTTGACTTTTAATAGTATAGTTTATGGCATGGGAAGCAATGTGGCAACTCCTTTTGCTGACACATCACATGGCTCCTACAATGTAGCTGCATTCACATACAAGTGTACCTGTTGTTCCCTTTCCCCTAGCCTCCAAGTTTGTCCACAGATTTTACATTTGGGAAGGTGCAAGTAATAAAGGAAAGGGTCAAACATTATTAAAATTAGATTCCTTTCCTGTTGTAGACATTACATAAATAACTCAGATAACAAAGACAGGGCCCTATGACAAGAGTGAAAGGCAGTGTTGTTGAGCTGGGAAAAGGCCTTTATCTGGTAGTTTAACAGATTTGGTGAGACCCCATTTGATTAAAAGAGGGGTGTGTAAATACTAGAAATATCATTTAAGGTCCTCCTATAAAAGCTCAGAAAAGAGTCCAAGTTCTGCTAGGAGGACACTCTATAATACTGAATGAATATTCAGAGTCATAAATGGATATTCTAAATGGAAAATGGATTTTTAAATGGATCCTGAGAAATTATGCAAATTCCTAAATTATATCAAGTTTTATTAGTAGTACTGGGAAATGTGGGCACATTGGTAAATGCTATTCATTTTTAACCACTAAACTTGTTCTGACATATGTGAGGAGGGGAAGATGATACGTTTGATGCTCTGATGCTGAAATCACCTACTGTGAAGGGCTGTCTGAGAAATATGAGCTGCCGGTGGAGAAAATCATCACAAAGCTTTATAAGAAGAGCAAAAGGGGCATCCTGGGCAACAGGGATGACATTATTGAGCAATATTCAATAGAGGACACCTTCATTCTCAACATGGAGAGCATGGTGGAAGGCCTCAAGATCATGCTGATGGAGATCTCAGCCTGGAGTCCCCTCGACTGGAGCTTTCAGTGCACTCTCTCCCCAGGAGATATGGGAACTCTGAGGCCCCAGAACTTGGAGACCCATCACACCCACCTCACAAAACTATTACAAGACTGCTTGAAAGGGGGTGGTGCCCAAAGCCCAGTAACAGGCTTCCTTCCACTCTTACACTTGCTTGCTGTGGAGCCTGAGCTCCTCAGCAAATTTCTTTGAGCTTGGTAGAGTACAAGTTCTGCTAGGAGGACATTCTATAACACTCAATGAATATTCAGAGTCATAAATGGATATTTTAAAGGGAAAATGTTTTAAACAGATCCTGAAAAAATATGCAAATTCCTAAATTATATCAAGTTTTATTAGTAGTACTTTATTTATTGCCCATGTTCCCCACAAGAGCCCTTTAGGCCTCTGTACCTTACTGATAGCTCCATGTGAGACCTTCAGAGTTCCCCTTCAATGGAAATAGCAAGTCCACTCATCTTGAGCCTGTGGCACTGATGTGTCCTTTTTCTTACCTCTCCACATTTCTTGAGTGGATATACCAGATGAGCTACTTCTTGGTGCATTGTTCATGGATGGGGTAAGAAGGAACCCAGTTTACTGATCCCAAACCCACAGATTGCTCTGAGGAAGGTCATTTTGCTAAACACTTCCAGGGGAATCTCAGCAAATAGCCACTGGGCCTTGTACAGGATGACACTGCACTATCACGTCAGTAATAAGGAACACCAGAAAATGCCTGACGACCAGCTGATGTCTGGGAAATGCCATGCTGTCAGTGCCTTCTCTACCATTGGTATGGGACATCTCTTAAGCCTTGGGCAAAGTCTCTGCAGAGATTTGAAATGTGATCCTGTCACGAGGACCTGCTGCAGCACTGCTTGGCCGACCGGCCGGGGCCGGGGACCCTGAACACTGTAGTGCCTCACAGTTACAAGCACAACCTTCAGCTCAAGTGGCTCCTTTACAAATACAACTGGAGAGTATCATCCTGAGTGAGGTAACCCAATCACAAAAGACCACACATGGTATGCACTCTCTGATAAGTGGATATTAGCCCAGAAGTTTGGAATACAGGAAGAACAACCCACAAACCACAAGAAACTTAAGAAGAAGGAAGACTAAAAGGTGGACATTTCATTCCTTCTTAAAAAGGGGAATCAAACACCCACAGAAGGAGTGGCAGAAATTAACTATGGAGCAGAGACTGAAGGAAGGACAAGCATATAGCTATCTCCTGAGAGGCTCTGACAATACCTGACTAATACAGATGTAGAGGCTCACAGCCATTCATTGAATTGAGTACACTGTCCCCAATGAAGGAGTTAGAGAAAGGTTCTATGGAGCTGAAGGGTTTGCAGCCCCTTAGGATGAACAACAATATGAACTAACTAGTACCCTCAGAGCTCCCAGGGACCCAACCACCAATCAAGGACTATACAGGATGGGACTGAATGTTCTGGCAGCATGTGTATAGTAGAGGATCGCAAATTCGATCATCAATAGGAGGAAAGGACCTCGGCCTTGTGAAGGTTTTGTGCCCCAGTGTAGGGGAATGCCAGGACCAATAAGTGGGAGAGGGTAGGGTAGCAGGCATGGGGAGGGGGGAGGCAACAGGGGTTTGTTCTTGTTTTTGTTTGTTTGTTTGTTTGTTTGTTTGTTTTGGAGGGGAACCTGGGAAAGGGAAAATATACATGTAAATAAAGAAAATATCTAAAAAAAAAAAAAAAGAAAGAAAGAAAGAAACAAATACAACTGCTGCTTTGTGAGTTGGGCCAGCAGCCCTGCTGAGCAGTGAACAGCAGATGATGCTTTGCCTTGTTTCTGACTGGCAGGAGTGAGGCTATCCACCCTGCCTGTGGAAAAGGTGGGAACCCTTGCACTTCTGAAACCAACTCTGGGATGTACACTGACAAACTAAGGCTGTTTCATCCTCTTCTTGCCCTTGGAAGGTCCGGAGAAAATGGCTTCCCCAAACAATCACAAAAGCATGCCCCATTGGGGGCCTCTGTTCTCTTTGACAGAACAAATCAGTCGCTCTGTTAGAGTTAAGGATTTGTATGCGCTCCTGTGAGCTGAGTACTAATTTGGATAGCCAAGCACATCCAACTCCAAGGCCTGGATAATGGAACAGCTTCTATGGAAAGGTCTAAATTTGTGAAGCACTTTTTGGTCTTACCTGGAGGCTCTGCTTTCCAGCCCCTTCCTTCTTGCTCTACCTGCCCCTGAGGCCCAGAGCAGCTGAGGCTGACTCCAGCCCAGGTATTGCTCTTTATACTTGTAAAGAATTTGAATGAGATGGAGAGTAGGTGCCATAACCAAGAGGATCCCTCAGGATAGCAAGGGGCATCTTTCTAAGAGCCCATTGGACTCCTTATCCTTTTCCATGTTGCCAAAGGTTTGCATCTTAGGCTCTGTTCTATTCTAGCCCTGTACTCCAAATATCATTCCTTGAAACCAGCAGCCTGGGGAACTTCCAAGACACTAAGACTGACAAACTCAGTATTGGAAATATATGTTCTATGCACTTCCTGTGCTATAGCACTTGGGGATAGCTGCAAACATGATTGGCAGATCTCCCACTGGCAAGTCATTACCATGCCAGCCCCGTGTTTCAAACCCCCCATAGCCTTTATGGTGCACTTCTGGCAAACCCACACTTTGCCACCATACCTTTCTCTCTTTGAACCCAGATGAGCCATCACGTGAAGGAAAATGCAACACAAACTTAGTTCAGAAACAATGGTAACTCAATCTCTGGGCACAATAACTAGAATGTTAATTTTGAAAGTTATATTAAATCGAAATTCTCTGGTGGCGAATTCTGACAGATTCACCATCTAATCCAGGAAGATGCTAGTAGCTACATCTTGTCCTATCCTTATCACCATCCAAAAGCTCTCAACTCTCTCCTGCATCCTCTGTTCCTATATCCAACCTGGGGGCCTGCCTACTTGCCCAGTGATTGATTCCTTTATTCAGTAGGGGATAGTTCATAAGGAGTCACCTGAGTACTTGACTCATTCCTCCTTAGAGACAACCCCACCTGGGAAGGTGGAATTAACATCAAAATAAAACAACACCAGGGCCATCCGCAACAGATGGGGGATAGATAAAGCAGGTATTTCATTCTATGTCCTCACACTGTTGAAACTTCCTCAATGTTTAGAAATTGGAACCAATAGAAAAATGCACAGTGGTCTGTCATCTTGAAATTGGTTCCTAAAAGACTAAGGCACGTTCCAAGGCAGTGACCTGGGACGTTTGAAATGAATTAAAACATTTTCCTCCGTATTTTAATGGTCATGAAAATGCAACAGGAAAGGAGGGTTTGTGCCAAAATCTAAGAATGGCCCTTTTTGAAAGACAAGCAGGGGAGCCTTGTATGTACAACCTGCTCCCACATAAAAAATAGTAAATAGTTTTGTAAATGGGAGAGGAGGACGCTATAAACTATAAATATGTTATTTTGATTTTTGTACATTTTTAAGAAGAAAAAATAAATATTCACAATATGAGTAAAAAATTTTTGTTGTGATATTGAAAAATATAAAATAAATATTAACATCACACAATCTTAGTCTTATTAAATCATATATGTGAATCAAAATAAATTCCAAGCTTTGACAAAATTCCAAGAACATGGGAATATAAAACTGTACTTCATTTCTCTTAAATTTTACATTTTCTGCAAATTCATGTCTGAGTTTTTCACAAAAAAAAAAAAAAAAAAAACAGAAGACAACAGTCTGAAAACATAAAACTTCATGCCCATGAGACTACATGTCGTACATACAACTCATCTCTTTCAAAATTTGGGGTTAAGATAATGGTAAGAATAAAAACCTCAAGAAGTACTTGAAAATTTTATTAATGTGAAACCTCACACTAATTAGACTAGCAAACTTGAACTTATTCCTTGAAGAAAGAATAAAGAAAATTTGGTACATTTTCACAATGGACTGTTACTCAACTGTTAAAAACAATGACAGCATGAAATTTTTAGGCAAATGGACAGAAGTAGAAGAAATCATCCTGAGTGAGGTAACCAAGACTCAGAAAGACAAACATGGTGTGTACTCACTTATAAGTGGACATCAGTTGTTAAGTAAAGGACAGTCACATTACGATCCACAGACCCAGGGAGGCTGAGTAACAAGGAGGGCTCAGTGAGAGAGGCATGGATCTTCCTGGGAATGGGAAATATAGGACAGTGTGAGAACAAGACTCACAGAATCAATTAAGCAGGGCTCATAGAGGGTCACAGAGGCAGAAGTGACAAGCATGGAGCCTTTATGGATGTGAGCTAGGTCCTGTGCATATCCCTGATGGTTGTACATCTTGATGTTTTGTGGGAATCCTAACAGTGAAAGTGGGAGCTCTCTGACTTTATAACTGCACTTGGGACCCTTTTAGTCCTATGAGGTTGCCTCATTCAGCTTTGATATGAAGGTCTGTGCCCAGTCTTATAGTATCTTGTAGGACAGAATTGGAAGAGTTGACCTAGGTGAGAGACGAGGTAGAAGAAGGCACTGGGGGGTGGGGGAGAGTGGAGGGAGGAGAAACTGAGATCAGAATATAATGTATGAAAGAACAATAAAAGTTAAAAAAAATAAAACTAGAGAGAATGTAAAGAACTATGTTTAGTCCAGTGTTTCAACTTTTGTTTAACATAGTTCCACTTGCTATTAGAACAAGTGTGTATGCCTTCTCCCATGTTCTAGGTGCTATGTTCTGATGTTCTGTTCATCGTGCTATAACATGATGTGACTATAGCTGATCAGTGCAGACCTCTGGTCTTTCTCTGGAAAGGTCTGACCTCAGAAATGGTGCTATGACTTTCTTTTCATTTACAGTTATGAGACATGATTTTGAATATGTGATAACAACACTAATATTGAAAGATGATCAAAGACTCTTGAAATGATTTATTTTGTCTTCCCTTAAAAATCATTAAAGTAACATATAGTCACCCTGTATTATTACACCAGTTTGGACTTTGTTATTATATAGTATATACTCTCCCTATTCTAAATCTTCTCTTAAAAAAATAAGCTTATAATTTAATTACATTTCTCCCTTACTTTTCCTTCCTCTAATCACTCATGTATATGTTTTGCTATTCTTCTTCAAATTGATGGTCTGTTTTTCCTTTAATAATTATTACTAAATGCATATATGTGTGTATATATATATATATATATATATAATATATATTCCTAAATATAATCTATCTGTTGTGTATAATCTCCCTGTATTTATACTTTCAGGACTCTTTAGCGTGGGATTACCAACTGCTGTGTTTCTTCCTGGAAAAGGCCACCTTTCATGCGCTCAGCTCTCTTCAGTAGCCTTCAGTTCTGTGTACAAGATTGAGGCCTCATGGGCTTTTCCACATCCATTCTTGCATGTACATTGATGTCATCGTTATTCAACTTGTGTTTGCTTAGTCATGTGGCTGGGACATTTTGATTGTAGCTTCTAAGATTTCTAGGAGATACTATCTCTCAGCAAACTCCCTCATCTTCTGCCCCTCTTCTTCAGTATTCCCCGAAACTTATCTGTGGGAATGTTTGATATGTGTATTCACTGGGACTGGGCTCCACAAATCTGAATTTTGATTGACTGTGCTTTTCTGTAATAGTAATTATCTGTTGCAAAGAGAAGTTTCCTTGATGAAGAGTGAAAACTACTCATATTGTCATAGTTGAAATAATAATTTGGGCGGGCTAGGGAGGTGTCACTAAGAAAGAATGAGAACCAGAGTATTAATCCCTAGCATACATATCTGCTTCTCTCAATAACCACGTCCTGGAAGTGGACAGAAACAGAGGATGAGTGCTCCTGGGTCATTTGGTCTAGAGCACACAGTGAGGTTCAAGGTGAGCAAGAGACTCTTTCTTTAAAAATAAGATGGCATGAAATAGAAGGACAGAATAGGCATTGAGTTTGGGCATAAGTGCAGTATGCATGGACACACACAAACACAAATGTGTTAACACACACCACCTATTTTTATCTTTCTCTCTCTTTTGCTACACACATACACACACATACACACACACACACACACACACACACACACACACACAAAACCACATACACTGACAAAGAGAAAGGGATGAAAACAAAAAGTGATCATCATTTAAAACTTTGCCTTATTAAACAAAGTTATTAGAGAACTCTTCTATGAACTTGGATGTCTGTGTAAATATTATACCTAGTTTGTTTGCCACATTTTACAGCATAGAAAGTAAGTGAAAATTAGAAGTTTGGCTGTTAGTTAGCTGAATTTATTTTATGAGTATAAATAATTTGTGTCTAATTGAGACTTACTTTGTTTCTTTAAAATTATGTCATTTTTATAAATAATCCAGGTACAATATGACAGCCATTTATAAGTAAATAAATAAATAAGTAAATAAATATCATCATTATTTATCTTTGTCTGTAATGTGCTAGTTACAGAGAAGTATGTTGAGGCCAAACTTGAGCCCAATGATTCTCTATTACTCTTTTCCAATTTTTAAAAGCCAAGTGCTAGTAAGAACTGATTTGTTTTAGCTTTATGGCTAACTTTTATTTTGTTCTTTTCCCTGCCACATGGAAAAAAATCCAAATTGTACTTTTAAAAAACTACATTTCTCCATCTATGTTGAGATAATTAAATTTTTTCTTATTTTTGTTACAATTTAAAACGCATAGTTTAAAATATGCATAAGAAAAGTGAAAATGGCCGCAATGGCATCTGATAATGCCAGCCAAAGGCAGCTTGTGTGTGGGAAGCATCATTATGTGTATGCAGTGTTGTTACCTATAGGAATAGAAAATGAAAATACAATATTATTTGGAGAAAGGGATGATACAATCACAAAAGTCGTGATGCATAACTAGATAACTTATCAGGACCCTAAAACAGAAGTGCTTTAGTAAATATTTAGAGATTAATAGGAAAAAATAATTAAGACCAAAGGCAGATTAAATGTAAGATTAAATAACCTTTCTATTCAAGCATCAAAAGAGCTTCTCCTTCAGTAAATGAACAGGAAAGTTAATCAATACACCATATATGGTGGCTCTGTACCAATTATAGCACTTGGCAGGCTGACACAGGAGGATTTCTGTGAGCTCAAGGCCATAGAGGGAATCCTGAGACTAAAGTGAGATCCCCTGAGACTAAAATCATGGATATACATTTGTATATAGAATGTAATTTTGTAATGTTATTTGATATGAAATATTATTTAAATTTCAGATCTCTCTTGGTAGCTATCAGCGTCCCTAACTAATAAAGAGATCTCAGAAATATGTGCAGAATGATGCATTTTACATGGTAGTAATAACCACACAGGGTTCTCACTCAGAGGGCACCTTTCTAAGCATAGAGACCAATTTGCTGTAAAGCATACAGATACGAGAAAAGATCATGGCGCTGAAGGGCTGACAGCCGGATGAATTCTAAGTATCAGTGCCTGGCTGTTATTAATGAAATATACACTAGCGATGGGTCATGGAACAATAAAATACAAGATTCATGAGTGACCCTCATTTCCCAAATTGCATCCCTCCCTAATTTACAAAGACATAAAATTATAATAATGCTACACACAAGATTCCCATCATCTTCTCATGGAAACTAAGGTTTCCAGTTGGGGCAATCTAATTCAGAACAGTTTTCAGTGACACAAAGAAAGATTCACTGTACAATGAAGTCAATGAATGTTGAAGCCAAATGTTAAGAAACTCTTCACTCACAGGGATTAATTTGAAACGTTCTCTGAAAAGCATCAGTAATTTCACGAAGTTAAGTTCTGATAATTTTTAGATACTTTTGTGTAGGGGTTTATTTTGCTTTAGTCTCTTTTAATTTTTGCTATTTTTATGGAATGTACTGTAAACAAATTTACATTGGGTGCCCTCTCTTTACCTGCATCTACTTCCAGCCACTCCCTACATCTTCGCACCTGTTACCCACCTAGCCTTACTCCCACCTTGACAGATTTCTTTAATGCAAGTCTTTTGGAGTTATTCACCATTGCTGTATTTTTTATTTTGCTGATGTATTGCAATATCTCAGTGCAATGTATAGCACAAATTTAGTGTCACTGGACATAGATTCTCAATGTGATTTTTGGAATATATAAAACCTTTTTACTGGTTATTTTATTTATTAACATTTCAAGTGTTATCCCCCATTCCCAGTTTCCCCTCCACAAGCTCCCTATCTCCTCCACCCCTTCCTCTGTCTCTATGAAGGTGCTCCCTCACCCTCCCACCCACTCCTGCCTCAGCGCCCTAGTATTCCATTATCCTGGGTTATCAAGCCTCCACAGAATCAAGGTGAAATTGTCCTGCAGTTTCACGAACTAGGTTCTCTCTCGACCGAAGGGAGAAGAAAGACCTGAAGCACAAGAGTTCAAGAACAAAAGAACACGAAGTCAAGTTGCATCCCAATCAAAGCTTCGACTTTACTTTTTGGGGTTCGGTATTTATAAGTACACGGAGAAAGGGAAGACTGGATCTCTAGGTTACAGTGACATTTGCATAACATAAACAATTCGGTAGTAATCAGGAAAGAGTCTGGAAAGCCGGGCTGCCAGGCGTGAGTTCTTGAGGGTGGTGGCTCCAGGTGTCCCGCAGGTCTCAGCTCGAGGAGAAGGTGGAGGTGCAGCCCACGGTGGGGGAGGAGGTCAGTAGCAGATGTCTTCAGGTAGCAGACTGCCAGCCAGCAGGCGCACCTTTCTCTGGAATCCTCCAAGGTGGAACTCAGAGCAGTGGGCCTTTGTCTTGGCACAGCAGGCATGAGCTGAGTCTCAGGTTGCAAGCTCTGATGTCTCGGAGCTGAGGCAGGAAAGGGAGGGACCCAACATCAAGGAGCTCCCTCCCAGTGATGCCACATAAAGCAGTCCTCTGCTACATATCCAGCTGGAGTCATGGGAATCTGTTCTGCATTCTTTGCTTGATGGTTTAGTCCTTGAGAGCTCTTGGGGATCAAGTTGGTTGATATTGTTGTTCTTCCTATGAGGTTGCAAACCCCTTCAGTTCCTACAGTCTTTGCCCTAACTTCTCCATTTGGGTCCCTGCGCTCAGTCAAATGTTTGACTGTGTACATCCACATTTGTATTTATTATAAGGTCAATGAACATGTATTACTACAAAAGTCTTACCTTTGAAATAAATAGTTGTTATTGCACTGATTTTTGTGAATGATTAAAAGTGTCTTTAGTAAATATATTAAGTTCAGATGTTGTTCGTTCACAAAAAGTAAAGTCAGCTATTAGCCACAGCCACTACTGATTGCAAATACTTAAGTGTGTACATCTATCTCCACACATTTGGTGTTGAAAGTCAGAGTAAATGAGATATACCTTGACAGAGGTGAAAATAGAAAAATTAAGTCCTCTTTTATTACTCAAGTATCTCTTATCTGCACTGGAATATAATTACTATTTTCATTATTGCTATTTACTACTACTACTACTACTACTACTGCTGCTGCTGCTGCTGCTGCTGCTACTAATACTTTGTGAGTTCTTTATAGTAAAGTTTTAGCTTAAAAAATAAATAACCTTCATTAGTCACAGAAAGCATTGAAGTTTTCAGATACAATGGCTTGAAGAGCTTGTTTGGATTGGTTTGGATTGGTTTGGTTTGGTTTGGTTTGGTTTTTACTTATGCTAATACTACTAGACGAGCCTCCTCTAGTAACCCAGAACACTAGGGTAAAGGACCCCGACCCAGTCCTAGAAAATCTACAGACATTGTTGTGGCCACTTATTTTTCATTTTGGAATTGAATTGAGCTTGGAAAAATGATAATGTAATAGAAACCACTTAGTTGACTTTTAATAGCCTGAATTACTGACAACTGTACTCCAGAAACAAACTATTGTTATTTCCTTAAAGTTGTAGAAAACTGTGAGCTGAAATTTTGTTAGTAATGGAGCTTAAAAATAATTCATCCAACATAGCTGTGCAATACTATTTGTTGAGAACTTGGTACATGTTGGTTGCTGGGACAACGGCTATTAAAAAGACAAGGTCTGTGCCCTTGAAGAGTTAGAAGCTGTCAGAGATGAGATATATAAGTTATGCATGTATATATGCATATAATTGCATATTTTAAAATGGATGTGCAAGAAATGTATGAGGAAAGGGGACAGCATTGTACACGGAAGAATAACAACATTTATTTTTAAACAGTATTGTAAAACATTCAGGTTTCCATTTTTTGAAAGATGCCATGACTGCCCAACATGCAGACTTGAAAATGGAAAATCTAATCATTGTAGACTAATCATAGAAATGCATAGATATGATAATATCATTTAAAGTAATCTGTCCACAGGTAATGAGAATAAATGAAGAAAATAAGCTACCATTTATGGTAAAAGGAGCTGCTATAGCTTGAATCGGACACACACAATGGCATCACTGATTCTTCCCTCGCTTGTAATGTTATTGTGGGAAGCTTTGGCATGAATAAGGAGAGAAACTTATATGGAAAAGTATGTCACTAGATATTGGCCTTGAAAGAGATGTTAGTCCGTGCATCAAGTTACTCTGTCTTTATTACTGGTCTGTCTTTATGTAAAAATATTCTTCCTCAGGTTCCCTCTACCATGGACTGGGCTAGTCTTCTGCGCACCTGTCACTATGATGCTCTAAAAGTTTATTTTTAGTTTTCTTTTATTAAATCTTTGAGGTATAATTTAATTACAAAATTTATCCCTTACCTCTCCTCACTACAAACCCACCCATACGCCTCTCCTGGGATCCTTTTAGTCATGTATGTATATATATGATCCATTAAGTCCATATAATGTTACTTATATATGTTTTTAGGGCTTTTTTTTTTGGCACTGGAAAAGTGCTAAAACTTTTTGAATGTATAAAATATGATACCTCTTCCCTTTCTCATCCTATTGTCAAGTATTTGGTTATAATTTTAAAAAATATGGACATAGAAGAAAAGAAATCAGTAAAATTATAAAGTATACATATAATAAAAATTAAGTTTCAGTGCATCACAGTGATGGAAGTACAGAGGACCACTACAGTTCATGGTGTAAAGAACTTGTAGAATATTTCCTAATATGAATCAAGATCTCTTTTGTGGTTAAATGACCCTTGAAGAGGGGCCATATACTACATATGAACACTATGATTCATAACAGTAACAAAATTACAGTTATGAGTTAGCAACACAACTTTTTGTTT
>JADRCD010235060.1:0-20302 GCA_019843815.1 Montemys delectorum
ACACACACACACACACACACACACACACACACACACACACACTCGAGACAATAATAAAAAATGTGAAAATTAATTATTTTGGTTGTAATGTTAGTCTATGAGAACTACATTGGTGTTTTTCTCTATGCACCAAAATTCTGTTCCTTGCAGGGTATTCTCCTTTACCTTGGAAAGCTGATACTACTGTGTAGAGTCACATGGAATTCCTTTTGGTTTAGCCATATCCTACTGTTGTACAAAACACAGCCATTGGGTGAGCCATTAAGTAGGACAGTCCCTCAGCTTTCTCTGCAGGGAAGCTAACAGCCCACCACCCCACCCCCGCCACCCATGCATCTTTCATTGTCCTCTAGTTTATGTCCTCTGGCTTTTCATCACATTCATATACTGCTTTAACTATGCTGGTGGGGCACAGTGGCAGGCACTCAGGAGGCTGAGGCAGAGGGATGGTGAGTTAAGACAACGGATCCAAAAACCAGAACCAAAACTGCCTCTGAACAGATGTTTCTTTGGGGGGGGGGGAAAGTTCAGCCTTAGAGCTTTCTCTAGTCCGGCTGTTGTGTTATGGTCTACCAGAGAGATGGGTCTTCTTGGCCCATCTTGCATCAGAATTCAGGAGTGAAGAGACTCATGAAGGAGACACGGTGAGAGTCAGAGTCAAAGAACTGATGCTTCTTGTCTTTGCTTGGGAGAGATCACAAGCATTTCCTTCATACTGCTTGCTTGGCAGGATTGAGAATCACTGCCACGAGATAATCCTCTGGACGAGTCTCTAGTTTCATTGAGGTAGGGGGATAAATGTGGACAGCACCATCTGGTGGTGTGGAGGGCCGAGTCTCTGCATAAGAAAGAAGAGACTGAGTACCCACCAGTATCCATCTCTTTTCCTTGCTGTGGAGGCTACAAAATCAGAGACCTTACATTCCCACCTCCATGCCTTCCCTACCAAGTGGACTGTTTCCTCAAACTGTGAGCCAAATCACACCTTTCCTCAGGTTGCTTTTGTCAGGGATTTGTCATAGGTACAAGGAAAGGAACTAATGTGGAGTCCTTTCTAGGTCTTCTTTTCTTCCTAAGGGTCAAGGCTATCTTCCTTTAGGGTAGGCCCTGTGGCAGGTACAATAGCATTGTCCCCAAAGATGCCATGTGCTGATCCCCGGAAGCTGTGGATATAAGGCTGTTACGTACAGTTAATGAGAACCAGAGTCTCTCATGACTTGACTTTCACCAATTGTTGCGGATAAGCCCTGAGAGGTGCAGGAACTTTTCTCTGACTCAGGGCCATGGCGAGGTAAGACACAAGATGTATGATGTAAAGGTAACAATGGGATGTTCTCACAAGGAGTCAGGGAGGAGCTGTCACCATAAGCCTGGAGCTTAATTTAGCTAGGCCAGTTGGCCATTGATTGATCCTTAGGGATATCCTGCTTCCACTTGCCCAGTGTTGGGATTACAAGCACATAACATTGCACCAGGATTTTGACAGGGATGCTGGGAATCAAATTTAGGTCTTGCAAGGGAAGAACTCTATTGACTGAACCATCTCCAATGATCTTTGAAGTATAATCCATGAAAGTTTAGTTTATATACCATGAAATGTACATTATTGTATAGCCATCACCAAGTTCCATTTTTAGAACGTTCCCCCCAAACTTACCTCAGGCCCATCTGTAGCCCTTCCATGTTTGAACATTCAGCCCTAGGCAACCACTAAAATTTCTGCTGTTATGAATTTTCCTGTCTTGGCTCCTAAGCTTTTGCTTCAGGCTTTGCTATTTAGAAAACCCAGGCTAAGGCACAAAGCAAGTGATCTAGAAAATTAGACTTGATCTCTGACTATGACCAGCCATCCTGGGTGACTTAGTAGGCAGTTGGACATGATAGAATGTGTGTCTTCATGGTAGAATGTCTTCTGCCAGATCAGCTCTTATTTCTTGGGAGTGATTTTCATTTTGAACAGAACTCATTGATGGTTGATCACATGATCTGTACCTTGAGGTAGATCCAGCCTGAGGAAGATCACTAGAACAAGGCTTTCTCCAGTGGTGCTATAAGGACATTTTGTTTCCTTGATTACTGTACTAGTTTTTTTTTGGTAGCCTCTTAAGTAGCACAATAGCCATAATAATAGCCAATAAGGAGGAAGTGTTTAATTGTGTTTCAGATTGTAGTTTATCATGGCGGAGGAGGCATATTGGCTGGAGTTTGAGGTGACTAGTCACAGTGTACCCATTGTCAGCTAGCAAAGGGGAGAGAGAGAAAGGGGGGAAAGGGAGGAAGGGAGGGAGGGAAATATGAATATATGAATGCTGATGCTTGGCTCACATTCTCTTTTGGATGTAGTCTGGGACCTCATAGGAGGATGCTACTCACATTTAGAGTGTTTCTTCCTTCTTTAATAAACCTGGACTAGAAACCCTCTCACAGACATGCTCAGATATTCATTTCTATGGTGATTCTAGATCCTGTGAAAGCAATAGTCAGTAGCAACTACTGGGGCTTTAGTGGATAGTTATTGTGAGGAAGCTTGGGGACAGAGTTCAGATCTTCAGTACCAATGTAAACACCACAAGGCAGCCTCCCTGTAATTCCAGTGCTTGGAAGGGGGAGAGAGTGATTAACAAAATGGGCTGGATAACTATTCTGGCCAGTACTGGGGAATTCTGGTTTACCTGAGAGACTCTGACTCAATGAAGAAGGTGAAAAAGAGTGAGGGAAAGCCCTGATGTATAATACACACACACACACACACACACACACACACACACACACACTCACAAACACACACACGCCACGTACATATAAAAATATCAACTACCAACACAGGCATTCAATCCTGCAGGTGAATGTACATAGGCTCACACACATACACACCACATATACATACAAATCTTAAAATCATGAATGTGCATATGCACATGCAAGCAAACACACACGCACACACGCACACGCACATTTTGACAATGTGTGTTATGCCAATCATAACAAAGGAGATTCAACCAAATTGCTCAGAATCAGAAGACATGGGAGGGATATTTACCCATGTTGTCTCCTGGAATAAAAAGCAGAGTGGGTATTCCAGTTGTTCAACTGGTCAGTACTGCCTTCGAGAGTCAGCAGTTCTTTCAGTTTATCTAGGTTAGTTTAGCTGGTGTGTATTCTATAAGGTGTTTTCTTAATTGTTAATTGACTCTGCCCACTGTGGGTAGGATCATTCCCTAGGCTGTGCTCTGAGCCAGAGTAATGAAAGCCAGTTGAACAAGCACAGCAAACAAGCAAGGATCCATGAGTTTATTCTGTCTGCTTTTGCCTATGGATATGATAGTTTAAGTTTCTGTTTTAACTTCCATGAAATTATTGACTATGACTTGGAACTGTGAGTCAATTAAATCTCTTTCCCCCCTAAGTTGCATTTTGTCAGGATATTTCATCACAGGAATGGAAGTGAAACTAGAATATGCTCAGTTTGTCAGGACCATGGACAGGGTAGGATAAGCTGAGTGTGACCTCTAGAGATTTGCAGGGGTGAGAAGGGTCAGGGGCACCCTGGAGCAGGAAGCCTCTGGGAGTCTGAGTTAATTTCTTCTTCAGCGAAGAGTCTCTGGCAAGATTTCATTTTGGATTTAACAATCACATTTTCATTTTAGAAAGATCAATCGGACAACCCAGGATCTCTTCACACAAAATAATTTATTCTTTGTATTCAGCAAGACTCCCTGAGGAGAGAAGGCAAGGAAGAGAAATTTTATTGAGGTGTGTGGGGGAATGAGATTGGGACATACACCCCACAGAGTGTCTTAACCCTGAAGCCCCAGGCTCTGGACAGGGGATGGTGGCCCACATGAAAGGTGAAAGGCCATTGCTAACAGTCTGCAACCCATGGCTTTCATTTTCAGTAGAACAAAAGTGTGCTCGTGGAGGCTGAGAAGAATCAGAAAGGTGCCCATGAAGAGGGTGGCATTGTTAGAAGTGAGGGGATCTGCTGAGCATTTTTGGAATACTCTTTTGTCTTTGTGAGTGATTCATATTTAGTGTGTTACATGCATTCTAACCTATTATAAGAAAGTAACACATTAAATGCAGTATAAACTGAGGTCATTAGGAATAAGCCAGCATGAGGGTGGCGAGGCGATTCAGCTGGTAAAGGTACTTGAAAGCCAAGCCTGATGACCATATTTCTATCTCTGGAAACACATGGAAGAAGAAGAGAACCAACTCCTTAGATCTGTCCTCTGGGTACACACACACACACACACACACACACACACACACACATACACACACACATACACACACACATACATGTACACTCACATGTACAGTCACAGCCACAGGCCCATGCAATGCACACCTGCCTGTAAACACAGAGAGAATAAATAAATAAAAATGATTAAATTTTTTTTTAGAGGAGATGACCATTATTATTGAGTGTAGTTAACTTGTAAGAGGCTTAACAGAAAAATCTCCCCTCCACATCGCTCTGTTTATGAATCTTTAAAACACAATACCACCTGCAACTAAATTAAGATAATAGAATGTCATCTGGAGCTTTTGTTGAATGGAAAAATTCATTGACATATCTGAATTTAAAATTAAAACATTTTCTTAAAAACTTTCATTTTTTCATTGGTTGATTTTATGATGGAATTAGCATAGCAGAATGCATGAAAAGAAGTTGAAGACAGTCAAAGACAGCTTTCATTTCTTATATACTGGTAATTCTGGAAGGATTTTTATAAAAATGAATTGCATTGAAAATATTTAATAACTTTCAGTTTATTTAAGATTATATAGACTTTTCAAAAGCATAATGAAAATAATGCATTTGTAAACTTTGGAAATGGAAAAATAAAAACCAGAGAATCCTGCCTAGTAAAACCGTCGTATAATCAACAGTCATTTACTATTTGTCTTATACTTCTATGAAACTTCCAGATCCTAGGCATAGAAAGTCTTTATGGGCATCAAAGATAATAAGAATAACAATCATCTGCTGCTGGGGATTGAACTAGGCAATCATGTTAGGCAAACACTTTACCTCAGAGTTACATCCCTGCCCAGGGCTTATGTTTCTGGCAGAGGGAGTTGTATGTATTAGATAACCAATCTGCCAGATTATACAAACTAGTTGTGAACACTATTAAGAAAATGGAACAAAAAGATGGGGTTTGGTTCAGCACTGCTTGCCTGAAGCCCTGGGCTCTCTTTCTGACACTGGAGAAGGGGCATCCAAGAAACACACAAAATCTAGGTTTGATGAGACAGGAATTACATGAGGAAGTAGGTTATTCAGGGATTGACATCTGAAGAAAGAAAAATTGTCTGCTATGGGAACACGTAGGCTTAGATTTTTTTTTTAAACCTGCTTTAATTATGGTTCTTCAATGCTTCAACCTCCCTTCTAGCTCTTTACCCACCAGAGGTTGGGGAAAAGAAAAGTTAATAGGAAATGGGGTTTGTAGACCTATTTAGAAATAGTTCTTTGAGATGATTCCATTATTTGTCATCAGCAGTCCAAACACAAATCAGCAGTAGTGGCTTGATCCATAAGAAAACCTCCCAGAACTTGGGAGGCAGAGGCAGGTGGATTTCTGAGTTCGAAGCCAGCCTGGTCTACAGAGTGAGTTCCAGGACAGCCAGGGCTATACAGAGAAACCCTGTCTCGAAAAACAAAAACAAAAACAAAACAAACAAAACAAAACAAAAAACCCTTGAGGCTCCACCAAGGCAGGAGTTCACAGAAGCTCCAAGAATCAGCTGGAATACCATTGGTTCTTTGGTGTGTTTCTTTCTATGAAGTCATGACAAGTGAAGATCAGCAAAGAAAGCAAGGTGAACCAATGCAAGAGTGTCATTGGCAAAGGCCAGCATCAGTGAAGCCCAATGAAGATCAGCAAAGAGTTACAAGGCGAACCAATGCAAGAGCATTGTTCACTATGGTTGGGTTCTACTTACACTCTTTCCGAACATCACATGTCCTCTCAAGTGTCCTCTCCAGCGAAACATCACATGCTTCACCAGGCAGTTTCCAGAAAAACACCATGTGTCTGTTTTCAGCAAAACATTCTCTCCTAAGACAGTTTTCAGAAAAAACAAACAAACAAACAAACAAAAAACAAAAACAAAAACAAAAACATTGCATGACACAGCTGAGTCTCCAGGGAAATCAGAAATTTGCACTTCAGGAACATGCAGGGACAGAACAGCCTTGTGAATCCTAAGTGCAAAGGTGGGAATAAGTGTGGACCTGAGGAAGGCAGAAGGTCAAGGTCGTTGGAGCACAGTAATGGTGAGTGTGAAGGGAAAGAGATAAAGGAAAGGGCTGACTTACATGAAACTCGATGACATAAAGTCCGTAATTTACCAGTATCTGAGGGATCCTCCCAGTCTTTTTATTCGTGGCTTTTTCTGGAGACAGGATCTCATGTAGCTGGCCTTGAACTTGCTTGGTACTTATTGAAAGAGGGACTTGAACTCCTGATCCTCTTACTTCTACCCTCTTGGAGGTAGGATTACAGATGTAGATCATCACATCCAGCATGTGGTGCTAGAATGGACTGCAAGGCATCATGCATGTTCTAATAATGAGCTATGCGCTAAGCTCTGGAATATTTCACCATTGGAGGTCTTGTCATATACACTGACACTAGTTTAGGATGTTATTGGAGCTCTTCCATTCCTATGAAGAGGGCTCAATGACAGGGAGTCTTTCTGTCTGAGTAGACATGGGTAGACCTCCATGGAAAGACCACCATGAGTAGAGACCACCATGAGTAGACCACTGAGGTTAGATCATCATAGGATGGCCACTGTGGGTAGATCAGCATCGAGTCTCCCTGTTCCTTCCTTTCTGGCTCTTCCCTTTCTATTTCCATTTCCCTCTTCTCTTCTCTTCTCTTCTCTTCTCTTCTCTTCTCTTCTCTTCTCTTCTCTTCTCTTCTCTTCTCTTCTCTTTTCTCTCCTCTCCTTTCTTCCACTCCCCTTTCCTCTCCTTTCTTCCTTTCCTTTTTTTCTTTTCTTTTTTTTTTTTTTTTTTTTTTTTTTTTTTAATTTTCTTTTCTTTTTGACAGGCTTTTTCCTATCTATCCCAGCCTGGCCTCAAACTTATGATCCCCCTGCCTCAGCCTCCTGAGTGTGGGATCACAGGATCAGTCTTTATTTCTGATACCTTCACCAGGTCAAAGTCCTTCACCAGGATTCCAACAGTGCAGACTTCTCAGCATCTAATGGCCAGGTTGGACACCTATCCCACAAGCAAAATTGCTCTTCATTAAAAGATGCATAAGAAGGGACAGCAAAGGCATCTGTGTCAGACATAGAGACAATCAGTGGTAAAGGACACAAGCGTTCTGTGAGAGATGGGGAAACTATAAAAAGAATATTCTTTATAACAGAACTTTTTATCTGATCCAGGGTCCCACTATGTAGATCAGGCTAGACTTAAACCCACAGAGATCCACCTGCCCCTTTCTCCCAAGTGCTGGGATTAAAGGCAGGTGTTGCTACATCCTGCTTACAAATATATTTTTGACAGCATGTGCTGTAGCCTTAAGGAAACTCAAGAAACCATGATCAGTAAGGAAATACACTAAAAACAGGAAAGGAAAGCTCATGCGCTAAGGTAGTGGGTGAGGGGAAGGAGCTTGGCAGAACTAGATGTAAATGGCAGAGGTGGGAAAAATGCATATTAAAGCCAGCAAGGGGAGAGGACAGTGGGGCAGGTCTGCCATTCCAGCTCCTCAGGAGGCCAAGGTGGGAGGATCCCAAGTTCAAGGTCAGTTAGGGCCACTTAGTGAGACCCTATCTCAAAGTAGAAAGTATAAGGATGGCTGGAATACTGCCCAGCAACATAGTGGCTGCCTAGAATACCCCTGTAAGGGGCAGGGACATGGCTCAGCAGCACACTTACCCAGTACAGAGAGGTGGTTGTGTCCCATCCTCTGTCTGGTTTGGCAGGAATGGGGGTGGGGAAAACAGCAAAGAGTAGAATTAACATGACAGTGATTTTCCTTAGCCATGAAGAAAATGAGTCGGAGGGGATCCCTCAGTTGTTGAGGTCAAGGACAAGAGTTTGGTTACTTGGGGATATTGTAAGTGTAGAAGCCACCAATGGCAAGCTGATATGTGCATGATTTATATTTTGGAAGAAGGTTCCAAAATGAGCAGAGCAACATCTGTTGTGTTTCAAATTTAACAACAACAAATCCTCCGTTGGGCTTTTCAGGCAGTGACAGCACTGTTCTAAAGTTCATCTGAAGAACAAATGGCTGAGCAGAGCCAATTAAATCATTAATAATAAAAAACGAGGTTGTGAGTGAACCCTGGCGATTTTAGGGAGAAAATCCAGGTAGAATACAAAGAAGGATGGTTCTTGTGTCAAAAGCTGGGAGGGCAAAACCACAACATAGGGCAGGTAAGATGGCTCAGTGGGTAGAACGGCTTGCCACCAAGGTTGACACATGAAATTTATTATTTTGTGTGTTGGTGTGTGTGCACGCTCATGTGTGAGCATGCATGCACATGCATGTTCCTGCCATGGAACATATGTGGAAGTCTGGGACTTCCCAGGAATCATGGGAGTTTGTTATCTCTTTCCACAATCTGGGACCTGAGGATTGAACTCAGGTTATCAGGCTTGCCTTCAGGACCCTTTACCCACTGAGTCACGACGTCAGCCCCTTTTTGGTTTTTTGAGACTGAGTCTCACTGTGCAGTTTATGCTGGTCTTGAATCTTTGGTCCTTCTACCTCTGTATTCTGAGTGCTGAGATCACAGGTGTGCACCCCATCACTTGTCTTATACAATATTCATGTATTATAAATATTTATTTCCAATCTAAAAAAAAAAAGCTCCTGGTAGTCAATAGAAAAATATGCCCAACAAAGCCAGGGGAAAATGCACAAAAGTAAAACAATCAAAACAATAAATCTGCAGAAGAGAATGCCCATTGTTTTGGTGACAGAGATTTAAGAGAAGGCAAGAAAATGTCAGTTTCCATCTACTGTTTTAGTGAGTTGGGGAGAGAGAGTAGACACTGCTGGTGATGCTGTATGAGATGGGTTTCATTGCTATGCCGCTGGCCTGATGCAGTTGTACAAGTTGCACACGATGTTCAGATGAGATGCATAACAATGTGCCATTCACATCACTGGTGCAGTGCCCTGCATTTCTTAATGAGTGATTGGCTGGAGATATAGCTGCCTTAGAGTGTTTGTCCAGCATGCACAAGGCCCAGCACCACATACATCAGGCACGGTGGTTCACTCCTGAGATCTTAGCACCACAAGTTCAAGGCCAGTCTCAGCCGTATACCAAGCTGTAAGCTAGAATGGGCTACATGTCTGAAAAAAAAATAATTGCAGCAATTTCAAGATACAGTTCTACATGTGTGTGTATATATGTGTATGTTTATGTGCGTACTTGTGTGTGTGAATACATTTATGCATTTGTGTGTGTGTGTGTGTGTGTGTGTGTGTAGAACAGAGCATTCCACCATCAACAGCCAAGTACCAGAAACAACCTAAATTTCTAAATAATTTTGTTTGCTTCATTCCTTGAATACCCCAAAGCCTTACACATATTAATTCATTTAATCCACGCCTGTCTCTGAGCTAAGAAATTATGTCTGTTGTGCTTTGGAAGAAGCAGGCACGTACTGTTCAGTTAATTTGCCTAACATTGTGTGGTTAATAAATGGCACAACAGGGATTTAATGTCAGGAAATTTAACTTCCGAAGCTAAGCACTTCAGGACTGCCTCGTGTACTGTTACTGCATTGCATCTAGTATTATTCCTACAGTGCTTAAAACAGCTGCCCAATAACTAAGATCAGAGAGTTTGGGGTGATTCATTGTGACTCATAGAATAGAACACATTCAAAATAATATTGTTAAACTTTAAAATTTTTTTTTACATTTACTTATTTGTGTTTATGTGTGTGTCTGTGTGTGTTCGTGTGTGTGTGTGTGTGTGTGTGTATGTGTGTGTGTGTATGTGTGTGTGTGTTACACATGTGATGATCAGAGGAGTATTTGTGGGACTCGGTTCTCTTCTTACATCTTGTGGGGCCCAGGGATTGAACTCAGGTCATCAAGCTTGATGTCAAGCACCTCTATCTGCTGAGCCATCTTGCCTGAGTCAAGTTGTCAGATTTTTTTTTTTTTCCTGTGGGACATTTGTGGTGCTTTTGGAACCAAGGAAGGTACATACTCTAGATTTAGATCTTATTATTATGAAAAGAACTCTGTGTGAGTGTTGTGCATGAGCTGCACTGTGTTATGAGGAATGGAAATTTTTCTATGTGCTTTCTTGAATCCTTTTGGGATATGTATTTTTTTGGGGGGGGCGGGGAGTGTGCTTGTATGTGTGGAGGCCAAACTTCAATGCCTGGTATCTTCTTCTCAATCATTTCCCACATTAGCTTTTGGGGACAACGAACCCAGAGCTCCCCAGTTTGGCTGGACTGTCTGTCAGCAAGTATATGGGATCCTTCTACCTCGACTTCCCTGGTGCTGGAATTACAGAAGTACCACCACAGCCAGCGTTTTACATGGGTGCTGGGGATCTAAACTCTGGTGCTCAGATTTATAAAGCAAACAGTATTTTACTGACTGAGCCAGCTCCCTAGCCCATGCATATAATATACACATAAATATACATATAATTATATACACATACACAAATATATATATATAATCTTATGCAATGTGTTACTTTTTCATTTACAAAAAAAAAAAAAAAATCCCTGTCATTAAGTAGTAAAGAAGTTGAAAATTAGACCTCAGTTTTCTTGGCAATGAAGATATTTTTTCAACTTATGCGGCTATTTGAGGAACAAAGAAATGAGGCTCTATATGAATTCTTATATACTCTTATATGACTCTATATGAATTTCTTATACAGAAGTAATCACTTTAAAAATTTTTAATATTTTTTAATTCAGTTGTGTGTGTGTGTGTGTGTGTGTGTGTGTGTGTGTGTGTGTGTGTGCCTGCAGAATTCAGAGCAGTTGGATCTCCTGGAGCTGGAACCACAGGCAACTGTGATCCACCAGACATGGAAGTTGAAGACAGAACTAGGTCCTCTACAAGAACAGTAAGCACTTTTAGGCACTCAACCTTCTGTCCAGCCCTGTTGGGATGCTCTTTGACTCCCATCTCATGAAATCTATCTGCCTTGGGTCATCTTAAGTGGGCTAGCTCTTTCTCCTGATCATCATTGTGAGTTTCTGAAGTAGTTCCATAGCTTCCTATTAGTCTTACTTTATTTTAAGCCTGCATCTAGGCAGCTAAGTCTTTTGTCAATGTGCACTGGACATGGGCTGCTGCCTGCTCCATTCTCCACTGTGTACTCTGCCTGCCTGAGACTCGAGGGGATCATTGTATGATGCCCCAAATTAGCTTTCAGTTTCAGATGTGTCTGCCTCCAACAGCTGTTGTCATGTGGGTACCTCATTCTGAGCTCCCTAGTTTGTCTCTTGTCCTATTTTAACCTCAATCCTAATTGCTATTTATGACTATCCATGATGGTGTTCTCTATGTCTCCACCTCTCAGGGAAGGGAGCATCCTGTGTTGGCTAAGCCATAACCATCTCTGAGGTAAACTTTGAATTCAAGACTGAGCTCTTCTTCTACTTGATCCATTCAACCCCTCCTGGGCTATGGGGTTGAGTTTCTCTGAGCTTCAGTTGTACAATCCATCTAACGAGTACCAGGGCCATTCATGAGAACTAACTGAGATACTATAATACTGCGTGTGTAAAACAGACAGAACCCAGAATTAGTGAGTCAATCCATGTAGAGAGTGCATGTCAAGGACTCTGGATGCTGGAGGGCAACCTCAGTGTCATTCCTTAGGAAGTGTTTTCCTTGTCTTTTGTGCCTGGAGCTTGTCCATCCTGCTGGGTTGTCTGGCCGGTGAGTCAGACAATCTACCGGTTAGCTTTACCAAACCCCTCCTAGCAATGAGGTGAAAAAAACGTGTCACCGTACTGGCTTTACTCATATGGGTTCTGAGGACCAAAGTCAGGCCCTCAGGTTGGTAAGGCAGACATTTTACTGATTGAGCCATCTCTCCCTTGTTGTTGAGACACGGCACCTTCCTTGACAGCTCAGGCTGGTCTGGAACTCATACAACACTCCTGCCTCTGCTTCTTCCTTCCCCCGTGTCCTGCTCTGACACAAATTGGATTGTAGATTCTTTTTATGTATCTTGTTTTAAAATCTTTTTAGGTTAGTCCTAAGTTACAACTGTAGAGATTGGTAGATACAACATTGGCGGTAAGTTCTTTTAGGAGGAGGTGTTCACAAGAGGTGTGAACAGGGGCTGGTGAGAAGAATTTCCACATGTGACACTTGCAAATCCAGTTGAAGAGTCAGGCATCATGCTGGCCTGTCATACCAGCACTGAAGATACTGAAGCTGGAAGTGTTGTGAGTTGTAGGCCAGCCTGGGCCACATAGTGAGATTATTTACAGATCAGTCAACCAATAAAGAAACAAATCAATTCTGTCTAGGAGATCGATGGCAGGGCCCAGCACAGGATCCTCACTTGAAAGGTTGCACATTATATTTAGAAGAAGTCTAGTAGGATTTGACAACAGTGATGTTTTTATCTAATCACAGGCAATAAATAAAACAAAGGTCCCATGATCCTTTGCCAAAATCTGAAATGTCAGGTTGAGTAGTTGGAAGGCTGAGGAAGCCAAGTCTTTCATGTGACCATTTCTGTCTTCCTATGGCCATTCATCATTCTGAAGCAGAAAGCCTGGCAAAGGATCTGATGGCAAGCAGATGGGCTCTTCCTGGTCTTGAGGCACTCAGGCTTCTTTACTCTTAAGTGAGCTTCCTGCATTAAGAATCCATTACTGAGATGGGCATTGCTATTTTAAAAATCACTTAAGATTTACTTGATCAGAGGAGACTTAAATACACCTAAAGAAGGGATGAATCCTCTTCTGGACAGACCGTGGGGATTCTGCAAAACTCGATTGTATTTAGATAATGAAATGAAGTGTATTTATGTTCCTGTGTGGTGAGATCAAACTCACAGTCTTGTTCTTGTGAGGCAAGCAATCTGTTATTGAACTATGTACCAATACAATACCAACTGGGAGGTTCTAGGCAAGTTCTTTTTCACTGAGCCATGCCCCAGCTCTCTTTTTACCTTCTCTTTTGACAAAGGGTTTTACTAAGTTGCCCAGGCTAGCCTTGAACCCACTCTGTAGCCCAGGTTAATCTTGAACTCAGGACTCTGCGATTCAATCTCCTGAGTACCTGGGATGACAGGTTTGTAGCCTATTCCTCTGTCCTTGCTTCGACTTGGTCCAAGATGTCCTTTGCATTCTTCCCCATGCTCCCTGTTGTGTTCCATCAGGTCACTTTCCTGATTAAAAAGCCTCCCATTTTTCCCCACTGTCTACAGAACAAAGTCCACACACTCAAGATCAGATCTTGTGGTTGACAGAATAACACACTCCTCCAGGCAAAGCCATCAGCACTTCCCAGAACCCATGACTTTGTTTTTATCCAAAAGAATTACAGAGTTTTTTTATAAGAGAGAGGAAGAGAGGTCTGAATGGGAGGAGGGGATGGGGTGATGAAAGCAGAGGAGCAGAGCCAGAAGAAGATGTTATTTGCCTGACCTAAAGGATAGAAGGAGCCATAGTATTGAGTAACTTTCTCTGGGAGACTTGACCTGTTAACCTTAGACAGGGCCCTGACAACAGATCTTTACTCTACCTGTTCTCATTTTATCGTGTTGCTGTGATAAAGCACCCCTCCAAACAAAATGAAATTTGGGGATAAAGAGTTTATTTGCCTTAGAGTTCTAGATCCATCATTGAATGAAGTCAGGTAAGGGACTCAAACAGGAACTTGGAGCAGAAACTAGGGAAGAACAGTGACTGGCTCACAGATCTATGCTTTGCTAGCTTTCCTATAGAGCCTAGGGAATGGTGCTGCCCACAGTGGACTGAGTGCCCCTGGTATCAATAAATAATCAACACATGTGGACATGCCCACAGGCCAGTCTGATTTGGGTGATCTCTTAATTGAGGCTCCCTTTCTTGGGCTATGTCAAGTAGACAGTTAATACAAATTAGGACGCTACTAATATCTGGCTTAGTGAACCTGTAAGTTTATTGAGGATATTTTCAGGAGGAAGGTTGAGGGGTTACCTTTAGGAGTGTGGGTGACTGATCCAAAGGCAGCTGCATCAATGAAAAAGCTCATGCCAGTTACATGGGTGATGATTCACCAAAGCTACATCCCTAGAACTTCCTGCACAGCATATGATCAGATCCACCAAAGAGTCTCCTCTCTCCAGAAATTGTTTATTGGCTATGTAACCTTGGGAAGGCATCTTTGAGTCCTGTAACTTCCTGAGTATCCCGAGCTTTGTGGGTTTCCTTAGCTCCCAGAATCCTCTAGAAAGAGGTGTTTCTATTCAGAGGAAATAGCTGTATTTCCTCTGAATAGAAGTTCAGAAGGCTGAGAGGAGAAGATGGAAAGGTAAGGAGATAGATTGACACTCTAGGACTGCTGGAGGGAGTGTGGCTTTGCTGACACTTTCATTTTGGCCACTTAAGATGCGTTTCAGATCTCAAAATAAGGAGCTATGAGTTAATAAATTCATTTTGATTTAAGCTCCACTGTATGATAACTTTTGTGTGTGTATGTATATGAATGTTCATATTCGTGTATGTGCACATGTATATGTGTGTGTGTGCACACACATGTGTGGATATGTGTGTGTGTGTGTGTGTGTGTGTTGAGTTCAGTGTCTCTAGAACTCACCATGTGGTCTAGCCTGGTTGGCCAGCAAGCTATTGGGCTCTGCCTAGCTCCTATTCCCCAGCACATGCCTGCCACTGTGTCCAGCCTTTTATGTGGTTTCTGGGCATCAAACTTAGGTCCTCATGCTTGTAAGGCAAGCACTGGAACCCCAGAGCCATCTCCCTAGCCTAGTTTATGATGATTTGTTACAGTGGCAATAAGAAATTCCTACAGACTCAGACTGTGACTTACCTTTATGAGGTTCATTTCCTGCCCATGTTCCTCATTCTCTAGACTACAAGAAATATCTGCTCCCCCCATCATGCTGTCTTCCCTCCCCTCATCTCTTGAACAATCTGCAGCTCACTCCAGAATTATTGTGTAGCTGTCTCTCCATCTGTTAGGACCTGAAGGCTTCGAAGAATTCCCAGTTCCCTGAAACTTTATTTTTGTCTACTCAAGATGCTATTTCTGTCTGTCTGTCTGTCTGTCTGTCTGTCTGTCTGTCTGTCTGCCTGCCTGCCTGCCTGCCTGCCTGCCTGCCTGCCTGTCTCTATTGGCTGTCCTGCCTGCCTGTTTCTTTCTGTCTCTATGCCTGTCTGGCTATCCCTGACTTGTTTGTTTCTCTTTCACTGAGAGGTTCTCCCCTTGTAAGCCAAGCTAGTCTCAAACTTACAGCAATTCCCTAGCCCCCCACCTCTTAAGTACACAAGGCTCTCTTCCATCTCTGTCTAGTATGACAGGGGCTGTACTGTTCAGCTTGTGTGTCTGTCATCTCTCATACTGTTCCCTGACTTCTGCCAGAGCAATAACTACATCTTACTCATTTTCATGCCTCATTTCCACTACACGATCACACTCTAGCTCTATGTAGCAGATGAATGTAAAAGATCCGACAAAATTAGAAGTGAGAATGTGCATGTGGTAATTGCTATAACAGATATGCAAACACGAGAATGTACAGCTGAATGCTAATTAGATTTAATCTTGAAATTGGGTCTAGAGGAAGGTGGCTCAGTGGTTAAGAGTGAGTGATGCTCTCCCAAAAGCCAGGATTTTGGTTCCCAGCATCAGTGCTGTATGGCTTTCTACCCTGGCTCTAGGGCATCTAGCTCCCCCTCTTCTGGCCTCCATGGGCACCTGCACCAGTGCGCACATATACTCACATAGACACACAAATATACATAAAGAAACAATACATACAATAAACATTTAAATCAAGGTGAACATTTAAAAAACCCAAACCCTTTCAGTCTACAGAATAAGTATGGGCTTTCCTAGGGTCCTAGAATTTACAAAAAGTTACAAAATCTTACTTTATATCTTGAGGCTCATAGGACAATGATAGTAAAGCCCTTCAAATATCCAAAGTCTCTTAAAAAAAAAAAAGCTGCTATGCAACTTTGGAAAATAAATATACTAAACCCGTCTTACCAAAAAATCCCCAAGATTTTGGATCCAGAGTTTAATAAATAATATATTTAAGACACACACAGGAATAAGTAAAGAGGTCTCTTGTGTAGAATAGTGTTCCTGAGAATGTCTGTAGGTGTACTACAGGGAAGTCCCCTGACCAACCACAGTTGAGAAAGGCATCTCTCTTCCTACCTGAAGATTCTCAGCATGGATGGGGGCCTGGTGGAGAGGTAGAGTACCTGTCTAGAATCCTCTAGTGAGAAGCTGGGGGCACGGCACAGCGGTAAAGCACCCATACAGCACACTCTAGTGATGGGGCATGTCTGTGGTTCAGTGGGAAACCTCAGAGAAAGGTATAGGTTAATATCCATCATACACAAGAGGCAAAGAAGACACTTGGATTACCCAGTGGATGATGAGATGAGGGATGGGAGAAAGAGAGAGAGGCAAAGTTGACGCTGAGGTTTCTGACGATGCTCGGAAGGTCATTGGAATGCAACTTCATTTGCTAGCTTGTCAAATCAGGCTATATGCCCAACTTTAATACCAAATGTATTTGTAAATATTGATGCTTTGAGAAGACATCCCATCATAACAAACACATCCAGAATTCCATTTTAAAAATGTGTGTGGGGAAACACATATTCACTGCCTCCACAATTTTAAATTTTAATGGCCCACTGATGGTAAATTATGAATGACCAGTACACCTGTAAGAGCATCCCTAGAGTCAGAGCCTCCCACAGATTGTACACAGATAAGAATATTTCCCTGTGTCCCATTCATATCACGAGGAACCCCATTCTAACCCCATTATGCAAAATTGATATAGGCTTATCAAAAAGTTTGAATTTAATTAAAAAATACATTCCAAATTTGAGATCTCAGTTGCCTAGCAACCAAGATTCCTAGAAGCAGAGAAAAACTGACACCCCTTGCCTCCCTCACCCTGTGACAGTCTTTTAATGGATCTACATCAAGAGTTAGGAGAAATAAATAAGTAATCAATAAAAATGGATTCTAAGCTGTGGATAGAGAAATACACCTATAATCTTGGGGAGCTGACAGAGGAGGGTCAGGAATTTAAGGTCATCCTAGGTCATCCAGAGATGTAAGAGACTTTTTACAAACAAAACAACAACAACAACAACAAAAAAATCCTAAACCAATCTGACATGTATAATCAACACAACAGTGGTTGCCTTTAGGAGGTTGTGTATGTGTGTAGGAACATCTAAGTGTAGTGTCTGCAGATGCCAGAAGAGGACATTAGATTTCCTGGTCCTGGAGTTATATATACATTTAGTAATGAGCAAACAGTATGGCTACTGGGATCCAAACTTGGGTCCTCTGGAAAAGCAGCCAGTATTTTTAGCTGAGTTTGCTTCTCAGCACCCATATGACACTCACAACTACCTGTAACCCCAGTTCTAGGGGCTCTTATGTACAACTATGCATGCAGGCAGTTGTACATAAAATAAATAATAAAAAATGAAATTAAAATGAATTGCGCAGCCATTTCTCCAGCCTTCTGCCTGGCATTCTTGGGAGCTTGGAAGAGTTCCCTTCCAATGCTCAGTAACATTTTTCTTTCTCTTTCTTATTCCTTTAGTGCATTTGTACGAAACAGTAAGTTTCTTTGGGACATTTTCATATGTGTATATCATATATTTCCACATGGCCATCCTCCATTTCCATCTTGTGCCTCTTCCCCATTGCTTGTTTCTTTCCTCTTTGTACACACTTCCCTTCTGCTTTCACCATACACACACATGCACACTCTTGAGTGCATGAATGTGTACACACCCACACACATACACACACCCACACAGGCACACACTCACTTATACCCCCCACATACCCCAACACACACATGCACACATACACTAATTCACATACATGTTGTCATGGTTTGAATGAGAATGGCCCCCATTGGTTCATATATTTGTGTGTTTTGTTCCTAGTTGATGAACTGGTTGAGAAAGATTTGGAGGTATATCCTTGTTGGAAGAGATATGTTGCTGGGGCTAGGCTTTGAGGTCCCAAAAGCCCATGCCAGGTCCAGTCTCCCTCTCCCTCTCCCTCTCCATTTTCCTCTCCATGCTTGTGGATCAGAATGCAAAGCTCTCAGCTCCATGTCTGTCCTCTTCCTGCCATGATCATGGACTACCCTTCCAAAACTGTAAGCAAAATCCCAGTTAAATGGTTTGTTTTGTAAGAGTTGCCTTGGTCATGGTGTCTCCTCAGAGCAATAGAACATTAACTAAACCATACATATGCACATATGATAAATCTAGATTAGGTATATGAGAGGAAATATTGTATTTGTTTAAGTCTGGGTTACTTTGTTTAACATGTTCTCTAGTTTTGTTCATTTTCTTGCAAATGACATATTTTTATTATTATTTGTGGATGAATAATACTCTAGTGTGTGTGTACATGTGCTTATGCATGCATGTGTATGTGGATATGTGTATACATACATGTATGCAGGCGTATGCATTTTTTCATGTGCATGTGCATGCATGTGTATGCTTGCATGTGTATTTTCACGAATGATTGTCTGTGCACATATGTGTGTGAGTGTGTGTGTACACCCACCTTCAGGGTCGTTCTTTATCCATCCATCTCTTGATCATTAGGCTGGCTGGGCTGTTGTGAACAGTGTCGCCATAAACATAGATGGCTCTGGCATGCTGATTCAGATTCCTTTTTAATTCCCCAAAGGAATATTAGAACTGTATCCATTTGATTTTGCTTTGCAGTGCTCCCAGCTACTGTGTGTCTCACTGTGTTTAGTGGCCCTTTTTGTGATGGTTATTAAAAGAATCTGACACTCTTTTAAAAAATATAGTATTTTATTAATTCTTTGAGAATTACATGCATGCATACAACGTATTTTCATCGTATTCATCCCATTTTCCTTCCCCTAACCACTACCTCACTACCTCTTTTTAACTTTGTATTTTCTTCTCTTTTTCTCTCTCTTTTTTAAAGCAACCCACTGAATCTGATTAATTCTTTCAGTATATGCATGGGTACAGGGGCCACTAACTGGGGCAAAGTTGACCTACCAGAGCCATACCCTTAAAGAAACCCAACTCTCCCCCCCCCCCACCTCAGAAGCCATCATCAGCCTTACCTAAGGTTTCTTCTCAAAGCCTCCATGCTGAAATGTTAACTGGCTTCATCCTGAGCAGGTCTTGTGCAGCCAACCACAGGTGCTGTGAGCCCATGAGCTCAGTGATCTTGGAAGAGGCATTGCTTCACCTGTCTACTTCTCAATCTCTGTCTCTTGTAGTCTTTATGATTCTTCTTCAGGGATGATCTCTGAGCCATGTGCACGTGTCCATGTGCTCATGTGTGTGTGTGTGTGTGTGTGTGATATAAATGTCCCACTTACTGGGCAAGCATTCCACAGCATTGAGTTTTTGCACTTTGACCACTGGCAAATATCTGCTTCCACTGCTATCCATTGTCCAAAGGAGCTCTGGTGAAGTCTCAGAGGCACAGTAAATTATTGATGTCTATGTACCTTAGGAGGCAGTTTGATGATGTGGCATCGTTTCTTCATTAACATCAGAGTTAATAAATCCCTAACGAGGCAAGAGATGGTAGAGCCGAGAGTGAGACAAAGCAATAGATGAAGAGTATGTGAGGTGGGATCACACCCAGAATCCCAGTCCTTGAGGCTCAGACAGGAGGATTATGAGTTTGAGGCCAGTCATTAAGACCTTTTCATAAGAAAGAGAACCAGGGCTGGAGAGACAGGCTGCTCTTGCTGAGGATCCAGGTTCTGTTCCCAACACCCACACAGAGGCTAACAACTGTCTGTAACTCCAACTCCAGAGGATTAGACTCTATCTTTGTGCTCTTCTGGCATTGCATATATATGGTGTACAAACGTACACCCAGGTAGAACATTCATATACATAAAAACAAAAGCAAAAATGTCAGTAGAAAGCAAATTCAGGCAATAAGAGTTCTGTAATTTCATGCAACAGTTATTATTTTCCACCACATGAAATTATCTTGTCTGTCTATCTATCTCCTATCTATCTATCCATCTATCTATCTATCTATCTATCTATCTATCTATCTATCTATCTATC
>JADRCD010235060.1:20312-31754 GCA_019843815.1 Montemys delectorum
ATCTATCTATCTATCTATCTATCTATCTATCTATCTATCTATCTATCTATTTATCTATCTACCTATCTATGAGTGTATTTGTAATGAGAGAATGGTAAAAGCTAGATATCATTGTCTGCATCATTCAAGAATTCATCATAGATGGGATATGTAAAACTAACCACAAAGAAAGTGGCAAATTATTTGAGGATTGGTAGTGTGTGCTAACAGTTTACAACAAACATAATAATAAATTCAAGTTATACTGGGAAGGCATCAGAATACACACACACACACACACACACACACACACGCACACACACACATGCACTCTCTTAAAGTTTCCTAAAGCTATACTCTATAAATTGGGCTTTGAAAATATATTGGAAAAGACAGATGGGGAAGTGTCTAGCTTTGTGAAAACATTATAAATAAAATATTTCTTGTAATCCTTGGAATTTTACTTGGTGCATTTTAATAGCTCTATATTTTAAAACCCAGAGCTGTAGATCCAGAACAAAATGTAATTTTACTATGGAGGCTAAACGTAAATATGAGCCCATGTAATTTCCTGAAGCTTGAATAACTTTTTAAAAAAAATTATGCAGTCTGCTTCACAAATCATCAACTTTTCCCACTGTGCCCTGGAGATTATTGACTTTCATGGCTTTATTTCTGACTATTTCATTTAAAAGCCTTCTTTCCACTTGTGGTCTAACTTATTCTTTTGTTTGTAGAAACAAAAAAAAACCCATATGTATTAAAAAATGTAAGCAAAACATAATGCGGGAAGAAATTATTCTGCAGAGGTATTCTACAGTTTTAATGATGTGTAGGAGAGGGGAGATAGCTCAGTAGTTAGGAACACATTCTGCTTTTGCAGAGGACTGAGGTTTTGTTTCCAGCATCCACAGTGCAGCTCATAGTAGTCTGTAACTCCAGCTTCAAGGGATCTGACACCCTCTTCTGTACTTCGAGGGTACTGCACTCATACACACATACTCACATATAGATACACAGACACATAGAATTAAAAATAAAGCAAATCATAAACTAAGCTGACAGTGGGCTGAGGACATAGCTCAGGGATGGGGCATTTGCATATCATATGAGAGGCCCAGGCTTTTATCTTCGACCTTGTAAATTTAAAAAAACCAAAACCAAAACCAAAATCAATCTTTCCAACAAACAGGAAGACTTTGAACTATTGTATTTCATCATGAAATCTGATTTTAAAAAACAGATTTGGAGTACTTGGTATGAGATATAAGCCTAGTGTAGTGACTCCAGCCCTGTCCATGTCTGCATAGCTTGGGATGATCAGTTGTCACAGTGCCCTTGACATGACTGTGATGTTTCACAATTATTTCACCAATTTTTACACACTCAGCCTTAACCCAAACTAATTAATTGACCGAGACTGGGAGCTAGCCATCAAATGGACCCTCTAGACAATTTCCTCCCAACACTTTTCTTTAAGAGAAGAGAAAGCACCCCAGAGATACCAAGTATCTTCAGATTCACAGAGCACAGGAACAGCAGGGTCAAACTGAAAGGCTCATGTATTGATTTCTACTGTGTTTGCAATTCTCTTCTCTTGCGCAGCTAGCAGAGTAGCCCCAGCTACTCACTTGATGCTAAAAACACAGATAGGCTTTTGTTGTTGGCTCTGTGTGTGTGTGTGGGGGGGAGATAGAGATATATAGACAGAGAGGGGGGAGTTGTGTTATGTTTATGTGTGTAGTGTGTGCATATGTTTGTGTGGTGTGCATATAATTGTGTGTAGTGTGTGTATATGTATTTTGTAGTGTGGTGTGTATGGTGTATGTATATGTGTTGTGGTATGTGTGTGTGGTGTGGTATGTGTGGTGTGTATGTATATATGTTGTGGTATGTGTGTGTGTGTGTGGTGTGTATGTATGTGTGTTGTAGAATATGTATGTGTGGTGTGGTGTGTGTTTGTGTGTGTGTGTAATACGTGTATGTGTGTTGTGGCATGTGTATGTTGTATGTTGTGTGTGTGCGTGTGTTAGGACAGGTACCTGTGTATGTGTGTATGTATGTGCACATATGATATCCAGAGGTTGACCTCAGGTGTTTTCTTCAGTTGCTCTGTACCTTCTTTTTTAGGACAGAGTGCCTACCTGACCCTGCTGCTCACAGACTTAGATCGGCAGGACAGCATGTTCCAGACACCCTCTTGTTTTCCTCCCTCACACCACCATGCCCAGCTTTTTACCTGGGTTCTGGGCATTGAACCTAGGTTTTATGCTTACACAGTAAGCATTTACCAATTGATCCATTCCCACAGATCCTTGTTTTTAAACAAGATCTCATTGGCTGGTTTTGAACGTGCCATTTTCTTATGTTTGTGAACAGCATGTTTCCTTCCATCTTGGGTGTCCACGCATTGCATAGTCATCTCCTAAGCCCTGCAAACCATCAGTGAGTGTTTACTTTGTCTTATTTTCTCTCCCCTACCTCCTTCTGTTTTTCCCTATTTCACTTTCATGTTGCTTTTTTCGAGACAGGGTTTCTCTGTGTAGCCTGGGCTGTCTGGAACTTACTCTGTAGGACAGGCTGGACTCAAAGTCAGAGATCCACTGAGTATTGGGGTTAAAGATGTGCATCATCTTCATGGTGATATTTTTATGCTAGAGGCTGCCAACTAGGGACCAGATCTGATCCTCTACAAAGAATATGTGGAGGTTCCACTTGGAAAGGTGAATCAGCTGGTAAAAAGGTGATTGCAGTCAAGCCTAATGATCCAAGTTTGATCCCTAGGACCCAACATGGTGGAAGGAGAAAACTGACTCCCAAAAGTTGTCCTCTAACCTCCATACATACACAGGTACACAATTAATCTATTGATTTAATAAAACTTTTACAAGAATACACACACACACATACACACACACACACACACACACACACACACACACACACATATCCAGGAAGCTGAGGCAAGAGGCCTTTACCTTTGAGACCAATCTGAGATACTTGAAATCATGTCTAAAAAGTTTTAAAATGAAATACGTTGTGGTACATTTACAATTCAGATGCCACCATCTCTATGTCTCATCTTTTCTGTTTTAACACTTAAACAGGATGATAGGGGTTTTTGTTTTTTGGTTTTCGCAGTACTGAGGATTGAACTTAGGACTTCAAGCATGTTAGGCTGATGCTCCGTGATTGAGCTACCCTGACCCTGCTCTAACAAGGGAATGACAGAACAGTAGTTCCATTACAATGGAAGTCACTCTTTATGTCGTAAGAAGTCAGATTTTGGACAGATAATGATGCTCACAGTCATAGAACGATGTCCTCTGATTCTTTCCTGCTCTTTTCAGCTTTTTACCCTACCCCAGGGAGCTGGTGACTTTAGCTACCGTCCTCCGTTGTTTTGTGGTTGTAGGATAGTTGTCTTGGTCTAGCCATCATACCACAATCTTAGGTTTCAACGACAACCAAGGGAAAAGTCTGAGACCCTTTGAGAACAGAAGTTTTTTCCTGGTGTTTTTATTTACCAGGAATGTAATACATGGCTAGAGCTGTCTGTAAGCCAGGCTGGCCAGGTAAGCTGCACTGTTTTTGTTTTTGTTGTTGTTATTGTTGTTGTTGCTCTGCTTTGATATTGGGTCTCACCGTAGTCTACCCTTGAGTTCACAATCTCTGCTTTCTCCATGTTAGAATTACAGGTGTGTCCCCTCGTGCCAGGTTATTACTTTCCTCTTAAAAGAGATCGTGCTACGTAGCCCAGGCCGGCCTGATATTTACTCCATACCCCAGGATGAGCTCATATTTAAGAATCCTCCAACCTCCGTATCCCAAGTGCTGGGATGGCAGGCATGCTTCGTGCCCTGTTCCTAATTCTAACTGTGTTTTTCATTCTTGAATCTGTTCTGTTGTTTTTCACAATCAAAAATGGTTCTAGAAATGGCCCCATTGTATAACTTACCAGACCTCGTAGGCTCCCTCTGTCATATATAAAAATAAAGCCTTCTTTCATGATTGTAAACATATCAGTATCTGTTCTCCCTCCTGTCTCCATCCTCAGACTCAGAGAGGAGGACCATTTTGCCATGATACTCTCTCTTGTAGGTTCCTCAGTAGTAGAACCATGTTGTTGCCTATCTCTACATTCTAATCTGTAATGCAGGCTGGCATGGTGGGTGAGTGCCATCTGCACTAGTTAGGGTTGGATGCCCAGCCTAGCCCAGACCTCTGTCATTTCCTTGTCTTCCCTTAGAAATCATGAATGGACTTCACAATTGCGCATGTCTTCCTTTCTCCCAGTGCATCCCTAATGCCATGATTGACAATGCTCTTGTCAAGCTGATGGTCATAACAGTTCCTGGACATCTGCCTGCATATCCTCCAGTAGCAGTTAATCACAAAGTCCTATCAAATATGTATATATACATATATATGTATATACACATATATGTATATACAGACATACATTGTATATATGTGTATATACATATACATACACACATATGTATATATACATATTTGTATACACACACACACACACACACACACACATATATATATATATATATATATATATATATGCATACATCCATCCACACACATCTACACACGTCCAGACATCCACCCTTTTAAATGTTTGTTGACAGAAACTTGGCATTGTCCATCAAATCACCGATGTACTTTGTTGCAGTGCATAGAATTCCCAGCATAGAATACCTGCATGCAAGGGGTGAGATGATTCCGTGGGGAATGACACTTCAGGGTCCCCCCCTGCAATATACCATGTGTTTTCTTCTCTTTTCACTCTTCCCTGAACTGTGACAGCTTCTCACTTTGCTTGTCTGCATCCTCCCTGCAAAGGAAATCTTCACTGAGATGTCTCTTCCTTTGGGAACTGGCCCATCTATTTCTCTTGCTAGATGCTTCTGGAAGCCTCCTGAGTATCTCCCACAGCAGCCCAGACATCTCTCTCTTAGATATTGTGAGAGCTTCCTTCCTGACAAGAGCATCTTAAAGATGGAAGTTTGGGGTCACAGTTCAGGGCAGTCCTAGCTGGGAAATCAAGGCAGCTGGATCATGGGTCATCAGGGTATTCACAGGAAGCAGAGGGTGAGATTATATTACATTGTATTCAATGGAGGCAGAAGATGAGATACGTGTTACATTGTATTCAAAGGAGGCAGAGGATAAGATGTATGTTACGTTGTATTCAGAGGAGTCCGATGAGATGTGTGTTACAAATACGGCAAAAAAAAAAAACAAACAAAAAACAAAAAAAACCCCAAAACAAAAAAACAAACAAACAAAAAAAATAACCAAAAAACAAAAAACAAAAAACCTTCTCTCATATTCTAGATCTGCCAAGGTGACAGTTGACACTAGCTATGTCAGGTGGCATCATGTCTGTTGTGAATGCTCCAATGTTTCATGATATTTATTGCTGACTCACTACTTAAAGTGTACAGTTCAAGCCAGGTGTGGAGACAGACCTACCATTCTAGCTATTTGGAAGACTGTGGCAGGAGGCAGAGGATTGTCTTAGTTAAGAGTTCTATTGCTGTCAAGAGAGAGCATTACATCAACTCTTACAAAGGAAAATATTCCATTAGGGCTGGCTTACAAGTTCAGAGGTTTAGTTCATTATCATGGCAGGAAGCATGGTGCATGCAGGTAGACACGGTGCTGGAGAAGGAGTTGAGAGTTCTACATCTTGGTCCACAGGAGACTGTCACACTGGCCAGATTTGAGTTTATAGGACTTCAAAGCCCACCCCCACTGTGACACACTTCCTCCAGCAAAACCACACTTAACTTCTACAAGGCCATACCTCCTAATAGTGCCACTCCCTATGGGTCAAATAGTCATACACATGAGTCTATTCCTATTCAAGTCATCACAGGGATCTCAAGGTTCTAGATGTTTCTGGGCTACAGAGTGAGTTCAGAAGCAGCCTGGGTACCATTAGACACCATGTCTCAAAATTAAAAGTAAAAAAGGAGGCTTGGGAAGGAGCTCAGAGGTGAAGCATCCACCTAGAACCAGCGATTGAGGACCTGGGGCATAGCTTTGTGGTAGAGCTTTTTCCTAGAATCCTCCAGTGATGACTGTGTGGGATAGTATGCTTGCCTAGTATGGGTAAGCTTGCTTGGGTTCTACTCCCAGTACCACAAAAATAAATAAATAAATATAAATGAGGAAATAAATAGACAACCCATTCATTGTTAAAATATTCATGGAGTTGAACAATCACTGCCAGTCTATTTTAGAACATGTTCATTACTTCGTATTCCTATCTCATACTATGAACACCCACTGAAGTTCTTTGCATTTCCTTTCAACACCTCCAGCTCTACACAACTACCACCTCACCTTCAGTCTCTGTGCATGGACCTAGTTTGGACACTTTATATAGTGTGGTCCTGCCCTGTGTTGCTTTGGTCTCTGTTATATCTCCAGTTGGCCGCAGAGAACCCAGCATGTGTTGGGTTTAAAAATCAAATATTTGTGGAACTACTTTCTGATTGGATAAGGGTAAATTTAGAATTCCAAACTTCATTGCTCATTCATATATATACAGTACATGTATATGTAAACGATATATATGCATATATGCATGATATATATGTTTACACACAGATATATGAATTTTTATGCTTGTTTGATGATGTTTTCATTACTGTACATTGATGTGTGTGTGTGTGTGTGTTCATGTGTGCAAGCATATGCTTGTGAAGCCAGAGTACAACCTCATATGTCATTCCTCAAGAGCTGCCCACCTTGATTTTCAAGCCAAGGTCTCTCATTGGCTTGGCACTTACTAATTAGGCTGGCTAGCCAGCGAGTCATAGGGATTCTCTCATCCCTCTCTCAGGTGCTGACATTACAAATAAATACTGCCTGGCTTTTTGAAAAGGATGCTGGGCATGTAATTCAGGTCTTTGTGTGTGTGTGTGTGTGTGTGTGTGTGTGTGTGTGTTCAGTACACTGTTGTCTGAGCCATCTCCCCAGTCTGATAAAAGAACATTCTGAACCCCGCAGCCTGGGCTCACCAACACCCATTACTAGATGCCAAGTAGAGTACTTTGAAGCATCCTTAAGTGTCAACAGCAGCAGCAATGGCCACACTGATGATATTCAGTGATGATAGGCACCAAGCCAAAGTACCATAGAGACCTCCCTGTGCCAAGACAGCCTGTGTCTGACAGTGTTCCAGAAACCTAGTTACAGACAGCACTCGGATAAGTCTGGATCAAGTTCCAGCCACCACCACCCCAGAGGTCCCTTGAGGGCAGAGCAATGTAGGAACAGTAGCCATATTTCCTGGGTACAAATCCTGCACTTATATGTTATGTCCCTGCAGCAATGGCCATTGCCAGCCTGGACTTTCATAACCCAGTGGTGTTAGACAAGTGTTGTAAAATAAACTCTTCTTAAAGAATTTGGAGTCAGAGTCTGTACCTCAAAAGTCAAATTTGTGCTGCATTCTTAATAAGCCAATTAAAGCATTTAAATTAATAGTAAAAAGTAAGCAGAGGTGATTTATTCAATAAGTCCTTAATGGGAAGAAGGACAAAGAGATCTGTGGCCTCTCTACTCCGTCCAAAGTTCATATTGGCCGCCCTGATATAACAGGGCCTCCTCTGACTGGTCCCCTTTCCTTCTCCCAGTATGAGATTCCTGGGGGGAAATTCCCATGTCTTTTGGGGTTCACTGTTCAAATTGTGCAAAAGTCAGACTCGGGGGACACAGTGTCTCTTTAGATTGTTTCCAGGTTGGTCATACCCCTTGGAATGGAGTTCTGGACTTGTGAACAGGAAGACCCGGCCTTACTGCTTATCAGTTGAGACTGGTTTATGGAGAAAGTGATTCAGTTACTGCAAGGCGTGAGTTTCTATCTTGCTGTGCTGGGTACCTGGTTTATAGTAGGATGTGAAGAGATATCACTCAGACACCAAGAAGACAGCTGCTTGGTTTATTTGTCCAGGTGTTCTGGAACAGTTTGGGAACAAATGAGTCTTTACTTGGAGTTCTTTATTCTCTCTATACCTTTCCCCTAATGCAAGGTGACCTTAGATCACCTTCTCCAGCTTGGAAAGACCCGAATACGCTTCCATTGGGCTAACACCCTCCTAGCCCAATGAGCATTTCTCATTATAGTTAGAATATAATGGTAAACTAAGAAAGGTTCCAGTTTTGTCTGGGTCCCTTCTTGCCCTTTTGGCTAGTTGAAGAGTGTTGAGGATAAAGGACCATGGTTTTATTGGGGGAGGCACTTATTAGGTCAAAGGTCATATGTATTGACTTGTAGAGTCAATAAATCTCTTTAAAGTAGAATCTTTAAAAAATGTTATCTGTCGCCAGGCGGTGGTGGTGCATGCCTTTAATCCCAGCACTTGGGTGGCAGAGGCAGGTGGATTTCTGAGTTCAAGGCCAGCCTGGTCTACAGAGTGAGCTCCAGGACAGCCAGGGCTACACAGAGAAACCCTGTCTCGAAAACCAAACCAAACCAAACAAACAAAAAGTTATCTATCTGTCTGTCTGTCTGTCTGTCTGTCTGTCTGTGTATGTATGTATGTATGTATGTATGTATGTATGTATGTATCTCTATAAATCTGTCTAGTTGTGTGTCTCTGAGCCTCTCTCTCTCTCTCTCTCTCTCTCTCTCTCTCTCTCTCTCTCTCTCTCTCTCTGTGTGTGTGTGTGTGTGTGTGTGTGTGTGTGTGCACATCATACAGCATATGTTGTGGTTAGAGGGCAAGTTTTTAGGAGCTAATTTTCTCTCTCTACCTCATGGGCCCTGGGGAGTCAAACTCAGTTTGTCAGGTTTAGCAAAGTGCCCTTATCTACTGGACCATCTTGCCGGTGCCTTCTGCTTCTAAGTCCATAACGAAGTAACCATACCATTCTCCATGTTGTTCCTATGTCTGGGCTTCTTTGCATGGCTGCAATCTATAGTTACTAGAAGATTCAGCATGTGTGCCACTCATGACTGAGCTCTCGGGGAAACATAGCACATTCATGACTTTCTGAATTCTCTGATTAAATAATGAATTCCCAAGCTTCCTTCATTTGATTGGCTTCAAGTTACATAATGTTACCAATTTTACTTAGTAATCAGATTTCAATCTTTTCCAAATATGTGTGTGTGTGTGTGTGTGTGTGTGTGTATATATATATATATATGTATATATATACATACATATATATGCATGTGTTTATGCATGCACATGTACATGTGTTTATGTGCATATGTGTATGTGTGCGTGCGTGCGTGCGTGTGTGTGTGTGTGTGTGTGTGTGTGTGTGTGTGTGCTTGTGTGTGCAGTTATCCCTTTTCAGGCACTGTCTACCTCGGTATTAAGTCAGGGTTTCCACTGGCCTGGAAGTTGATGCCTATGCTAAGCTGGCTGACATGCCTCCCTGACACTGATATAGCAAGTATGTGCTACTATGCCTGGCTGTTTTTCAGTTCTTGTTTGTTTCTAAAGTAGGTTCTGGGAACCAAACTCAGGTCCTTGTTCTTGCAAGCCAAACACTTTCCCCACTAAGCTATCTTCACAGCACTTTAAAATTTTTAGTCTTTGAGACAGGGTCTCATGCTGAAGCTTAGACTGACTGTGAATTCTTGCAATTCTCTTGGCTCAGCTTCTGAGAACTGGGATTTACAGGGTTGAACCACCATACTCAGCTCTTTATTTCTGTCTTAATTATTAACACTAACCCCCAGATCATACATTATACTTCATAATGTATGTAAAATATAAATAATTTTATGTGTGTACACACATATAAATGTACACACCTATATGGATACACACACACACATATATATATGTACACACACACTTATATACATATATGTACACACATATCTAGCACACACATACACACAATCACACACATCTATGATGGTGGTGATGGTGATGCTGCTGCTGCTGGTGATGGTAATGATAATGACGAAAGCCTGTGAAAGAGTTAAAGAGGTTATAGTTAAAAGAGGCTGGCCACTGAAGGCAATCACAGAGCTGATACAGAGGTACAGAACCCCTGTGGGTGCTCAGATAAGGAATTATGTAAGGAACCCCATCACAGAGCTGCTTTCAGTGCAGAGCTGGTTGAATGTACAGAGCTGCATCCTGATGAACGGCAGTTCTATTGGGCCATGTTGAGCAGGGTTACTGTGCTGAGCTGAAGTCCTGGGGACAGGTTTGGGAGTTCATTTGCTAATCCCATGATGTGTGTCCAAAATGGACTCATGGTGGATACAGTGGGTACCACTCTACCTGGGTGTTAGGTACCTCTTTGTTCATGACAGGTTGGGGTGTCTGTTCAATAACTTCACAAACTTGGCTTTCCTGGTATGGTTTTTGATACGCCCATGGTCCATATGTTCCTGACCACAGCTGAAAGATGCATAGGTGGGGATATTTTATTTGCACTGGTAAGTTATTTATCAGTCTGTACCTTGTGGTTGGTGCTGGACAGATCACAGCTTTTACTTACACAAAGGAGGCACACAGGGTCATTTTGTCTCAGTATTTACAATAAAAACAGCAAGCTCATGCTTTATAAAATGCAGTCATCAGGCTGGTGAGATGGATGGCTCAGCAGGCAAAAGTGATTGCTGACAAGCCTGATGACCTGAGTCTGGTCCCTGGGAACTACTAGTAGACCGAGAGAACTGATTCCTGAGGGCTTTCTTCTGATGTCCACGCATGATATCACACAGTATGTGTGCACTCACTCACATATGTATAAATAAATAAATAAATAAATAAATGTAAAAACATTACAATGGATGTATTTAGAGTGGGGTGCAGTATCATATTCACATAGAAGGTTTATGTCAAAGCTGTGTCAACCTGCTCCTAGTTGCTGGATATTGATGGAGTACTGTATTTATTATTTTCCTCTTTTGAATGAATGTTTAACAAGACACATGTAAGGACTGTTCAGATAACCTCCTGAGTGTACATGGGGTCTGGCAGGTAGTGATGAAGACCCCACCTAGATGATGCTTAGGAAAATGGAAGGTAGTGTTGGCTGAAGGTGGTAGTATGGTCTACGTGGTAGGTTGTGTTTATTTTTCTGTCATTGAGAATGCTAGCCCCACACTGCAGGACTGTGACATTGTCATTGGCATCATCGGCATCACCACCATAATCATTACCATCCTTATCAACATTCCCTCCATCCCCATCATCACTGTCTTCCTCAGCATCACCATCAACATGAAAACCATCACCATTCTCATCCCCATCTTCACCACCACCATTCTTATCAATACCATCATAATGATCACCATCATCACCACTACTATCATAATCACAACCATCATCATCAGGAGTAGCACTGTCATCATCCCCATAATGATTGCTGACCTTAAAAACATTAACATCACCATCATCACCACGATCATCACCACCACCACCACCACCACCACCACCACCACCACCACCACCACCA
>JADRCD010235060.1:31764-43372 GCA_019843815.1 Montemys delectorum
CACCACCACCACCACCACCACCACCACCACCACCACCACCACCACCACCACCACAGTTACCAACATCATCTTTATCATGGTATTGGCTAACATTTACTTCCTAAAATAATTTTTGAAGCAGGATGTCATGTCTCTTATAAAAGCAACTTAATCAAAAGTACTTATAAAAGCAACTTAAGTTGACAAAGGGTTTATTTTTGTTTTCAGTTCTTGGGGATCATGGTGGCAAAGACATGGCATCTGGGTGGGAAGACATGGTGTCAGAAGCAGGCAGCTGGCTGGTCACCTTTCATTTATACCCATTGTCTTAGTTAGGGTTTCTATTCCTGCACAAACATCATGACCAAGAAGCAAGTTGGGGAGGAAAGGGTTTATTCAGCTTACTTCCACATAGCTGTTGATCACCAGAGGAAGTCAGGACTGGAACTCAAGCAGGTCAGGAAGCAGGAGCTGATGCAGAGGCCATGGAGAGATAATCCTTACTGGCTTGCTTCCCCTGGCTTGCTCAGCCTGCTCTCTTATGGAACTCAAGACTTCCAGCCCAGAGATGGCACCACCCACAAGGGGCCCTACCCCCTTGATCACTAATTGAGAAAATGACCCACAGCTGGGTCTCATGGAGGCACTTCCCCAACTGAAGCTCCCTTCTCTGTGATAACTCCAGCCTGTGTCAAGTTGACACACAAAGCCAGCCAGTACACCCATCAAGCAGAGATAGAGAGATATGTCCCCATCTTAATACCTCTTTTTCATACAACCCAGGATCTCATCCCTGAGAATGGTGCTACCCACAATGGGCAGATCTTCCAACATCATTTAACCTAGTCAAGATAATTAATTCCCTATAGGCATGCTGAGAAGCCTGTTTCTCAAATGATCCTTCATCCTTTGACAGTTAAGATTAACTATTGCACTGAATTTAAACTTCTGATCCTACTGCTTCCACCTCCCAAGGGTTGGAACTACTGGTATGTCCCATCATGCCTGGCTCACAGCAGTTATTTATTGGGCATTGTGTCTTGACATCCAATCAGGTTTATGAGCTGTTCCCATTATATAGATAAAGAAACTAAGGCACAAAGAAAGTAGCAACTTTGCCAGCAGATGATAACTGACAAGTGGGAAGGCTTGATTGAACCATCTTTGGTATTATTATCCTCTTCACTGCTTTGATATTGAACCCACCCTCTAAGTCTCTTTACACAAGCTTTTCCCCAGCCTAGGCTACATTACCCCATAGGATTCCATTTCTACTTTTTTTCTGTTAAAGTTGATTTCTAGAAAGAGATTCACATTTCTTCTCCCCACCCCATTCCTTCTGATGAGTCACACCCTGAGCCATGCCCTACCAGGGGATTCTGGGCTAGTGCTCTTCCACTGAGCCATATTCCAAACCTCTCACTGGGGAATTGTAGGCAGGAGCTCTACAACTGTGCCATGTCACCAGCCTCTAAACTGGCATGGTCCAGGCAGATAATAGAGAGCTACAGAGTAGTCAAGGGACAACATTTCAACAGGATATGTATATTGAGTCAAGAGATTCTTGACCTCAGCCAATAATCTCTCAGGCTTGAGAGTCAGCCCAAGGACATGTTCCCCATTGTCTATTCTCTGTTGACCAATGGGAGGGGAAATATCCACATCCAGATTTCCTTCTAGCTGATCTTCTGGTAGAGTTGATGCAAACATCTGGGTCCTTCTGAGTAGGCATTTCCCATCCTTATGGTGGAATATTCTGGAATGATTAATGGAGGAGAGAGGTAACTCCTTTCCCTTTCCTTCCTGAGATCTTGGTAGGAAACCTGAGGTTGGATGTGGATCTTTGTGTGGGTGAATGTGGAAACACATATGTGCTCATGCATGGAGACTCAAGAACCATCTTAGCTGTCATCTGTTAGGCACTGTCTGTCTTGTTTATCATCTTTCATCAGCTAATAGGCTAGCCTGGATGGCCAGTGAACACTAGGAATCCACTCGTATCAGCCTCTGTAGAGCTAGGATCACAACTTGTGCCACCATGCTTGACTTTTGTCTGTGGGTTCTATAGCTTGAACTCAGGTCCTCCTGCTTGCAAAGCAAGCACTTTACTGGTGGGGTCATCTCATTTGCCTGTTTATCTTAAAGAATAAATAGCCATTTGCCATTTGCCGAACAGGAACAAGAAAGAGGACCTTCTGGGTATCAAAGCATTTCATAGTTTAGTTTTGAAATAAAAGCCTTACTGCAAAAGGACAGACAGTTGGTGTCACTGCTCATGAATGCCTGCTGGTTATCTTTAATTGTTACATTGACAAAAATATAAAATTACCTGAGAAGAGCATCTCAATAAAGGGTTGTCTAGGTCAGGTTGACCATTGGGTATTGTCTTGACTAAGGTAATTGATGTGGGAAGAACCAGCCCACTGTGGGTGGCACCATTACTTTTGTAAAAAGTCTTAAACTTTGTAAGAGTAGAGAGATTTATCTGAGCACAGGCAAGTGAGTACACATGCACTCAATTCTCTCTGCTCCTGACAAAGACGGTACTATGACTATTTGTCTCAAGTTTCTGCCTTGACTTTCCTGCAGTGATGGACTGTGACCTGGAATTTGAGCTAAAATATAAATCCTTTCTCCCCTAAGTTGCTTTCTGTCAGGGTGTTTTGACACAGCAACAGAAATGAAACTAGAAGAGATGGGTGTAAAGTTGAAACTCAGAAATGTGTGACGGTGGGTGTGGCCCAAGTTTGCAAGACCCTTAAACATAGTCTCTGTTGTTGGGCAGCCAACCTACAAAAACTTGCCCAGACCATGTTCAAGTGGGAGGCAGAGAGGGATTTAACAGTGAAGCCCAAAGTGCTCAGACATGATGTCACAAGTGGGTACCACTCTGAGTGTTGGGTATCATTGATAAGAAGGGGAGAGGGGGAGTGTTTTCAAGGTTGAGTGACAGATTGTTGTGCTGATCCTTTGCTATGTCTTCAGGTAGAAACCATGCAATGACCAGAGGCTTCATTTTTGTGTATTCTTCCATGGAATGTGTGAACAGTTTTGCTTTACCGCTTCATAGATTTTTTTTTAAAGTCCCAGGTTGACTTTCCATTGGAAAAACCTCATTTTCCATTACAGTGACATGCTTGATAGAAAGGGTAATGAGTGAGATTACAGGCCCCATGCACCAGGGAAGATGTGCTTGCCAACAGCTCCTTTATGAGCTGTTTTTATCAAGTGTATTGTCACAAAACCAATTTTCATGTTGGAATGGCTTTTCTTCCCCCTAAACAAATTGCTTTTCATAGTATTTGACTGGGGTGGCTGCCATCATCTTTGAAGATTATCTAACTCACTTCTCAGCCTGGGTTAAAATCCAAACCTCCACCGCCCCTAGAAGGTCACTGTCTGGCGTTCTTTTATTCCTTGTAGATGAATTGATAGATAGTCAGTGGGAGAAAAGATTTTCCAGAGGAATCTTACACAAGAAGAAAAGCTTTGAATTTTCTAAAATAAGATTTCAGATGATCTTGTGGGGGAATGGACACTAGAATGTAGAAAGAGGACAGTCAAAAGGCCTGCTTTGGTTGAAATCTGAAATGTGCCTCACAGACTCATGTTTTGAAGCTTGTTCACCAGCAGGTGGTGCTGTTCTGAAGATTGTGGAGCCTTTACAGGTTGGGACCTGGTTAGAGAAAGTATATCCCTAGAGGTGGGACTCTGAAAGTTATAGTCTGGTCCTGTTCTTCCTACTTCATGGTCTGTTACCTTATGAACAACCTTGTTCTCAGGCTCTAAATTTCCACACACTCCCCACCATGAAGGTTTGAAATGTCTCTGAAACTGTGAGCCAAAGGAAACCCTTGCTCCTTTAAGTTGCATCTGTTAGATATTTTGTCCCAGTCACACAAAAAGTAATAACACACCTCCACTTCATTCACTATTTTGGCTTTATTTGGCATTTCAGTTGTTCCATGTTCTGCACAAAATCACCGTCAATATTAGTAGTCTAAGGTAATTCATCTTTACTCTTTTTGGTCTTCCTCCTGTGGTGCTGTGTTAACTTTTCTTGGGGAGATATGTGTGCCCTACATAGGGAGCTGACAATAGGCCAAATACAACTCCATCAAAGTCCAGCAAAGTGAAGAAATGAATTTATTTGGTTTACTTGAAGAGCACAGGTAAGGAGCTATGTACCCATTAGACCCTACTATGAAAGTTTCACTTCTGTTGCTGTGGTAAAATATCCTGACAAAAAAGCTGTGATGTGAGAAAGGGTTTATTTATTTGGTCCACAATTCTATGTTATAGTCCATCACTGTAGGGAAATTAAGGCGGGAGCCTTGAGGCAGCTGGTCATATCCAATGTGAAAAGCGCACACAGAGAGAATTACTGCATACATGCTTGCACTTAGCTGACTTCCTCTACTCTTAATTCAGGACCCAAACTCTGGTAACATTGTCGCCCACTAACAGGCTGGGTCTTTCTACATCAATTAACATAATCAAGACACCATGCACACAGGCCAAAATGATTTAACAGTCTCCCATTGAGATTCCCTCCCCATGTATTCTAGATTGTGTTAGATTGTCAGATGATCCCAAACCAGTTGCATCAGTGCTAAGACCCAGCCCGATATAGATATCAATCTCACAGAAGCTGCACTCTCCAGCCCCCTTGCATTTAACTTTCCATTTCCCATATACTCTAGTAACTCCAAGGATCTCTCACAGCTAGGAGAAGGCAGGAGGGAGTAATGGCTAGACTCCAGGTGAGAATTCTGTGACCCTCCTCCCATCTTCTACTGGAGAGTGTTCAAAGCTCCATTGCCATCGATATAGACCTAGCCACCTCTATAGTGTTCTGCTTACTTCATTGCCATCACTATGGGACCACATTATCATTGCCCCACGATAGCATCATGGAGGAAAAAAAAAAAAAGCCATTACTACAATTTATCATCTGAATGCCCCCTAGGTGGCAGTGTTGAGGTGGGGAACGCTTTAGGAGGTGTGGCCTAGTAGATCTTTATAGGTCATGAGGACCTACCTCATTCCTGAAGGAGATTATTGTGAGCTAGTTCCCATAAGAACAAGTTGCTTTAGTGCCAGCATCTCCTTTATACATCTCCTGCCCCAGCTTTTGAATGTGCCATTGCTATTGTGATGCTGTCTGCCTTGAGACTTTCAACCAGATTGTCTCAAGCCCCTAGAACCAAAGAAACCTCTCTTCTTTATTAAGTACCCAACCTGAGGCATTGTGTTATAGCAGCAGATATAGACATTCCCTGTCTGTTTTTCCATGAGGCATATAATAAAAATCACATGATATCTATAACTTTATATCCTGTCATCTTGATAATTTTTACTTTTTTATATTTTTGATAATATTTACTTTGTTATATTATTTGATAAATAATATTTTTTGTTGGGCATAATGTTGTACCATGTGGCTATACTTGAGTTGCCATCCAATAGGCTCTTGTGTTGTTTTCCCTACCCTGTTTAGATAATTTAAAATTTAGAGACAAATTACAAGAACAATATATAAAGCTTCTATATATAATTCACTCAGATTCTCTGACAGGTGACACTTGAGACTATTTGCTTTGTCATTCTCTCTCCTTCCTTACCCACTGTCTGTGTTGCAAATTAAACAGGTATATGATAGATAGGCAGATTGATAGACAGATTTTTAAAATGATAGATAATAGATGCCAGGTAAGAGATGGCTGGTTGATTAATATATACGTGTTAGATGATAGATAAACATGGATGATAGATAGGTTGACCATTATCTTTTATAAACCTTTGTAGAGTTGGCAACAGGCATGATGTCTTCTACAGTGTGTTTCCTAGAGACACACTGCACTGAGCCATACCGTAACCAGAAGAACTAATAAAACATCACCATGCAGCATCTGACCCACAGATGCTCTACCCAGGTGGGTCAGGTAGCCCAGTAATATTCTTTACACTGAAGTCAGCTACTCCATGAGTTTATAAATTTTCTCTGATGTCTTTTCAATACCTCAGACCCTGAAAAGATTTCTTAGGTATCATGTTTTGCATTGTTTTCTCTCTCCACACTGATAAAGCACAGGTTGATTATTTTGTATCGTGTCCCATTTTGGTTTTGTCTAAGGTCTCCTCGTGGTTTTATTGAAACTATGCAACTTAAAGAAAACTATTATAAGTAAAGAATTAGGTGTGTATATAACTAAGTATGGGTAGTTATATGTGCAGAATGTGAAGATTTGTATGTATGAATATACATTTGTGGGGCTAGAGAGATGGCTCAGCAGTTTAAATACTTGCTCTGCAAATAGGAAGATCAGAGTTAGGATCTCTACAAAAGGCAGAGACAGGAGTCCTTTGGAGTAGGCTAACTAGCATGACTAGTTATATTGGTCAACTCTGGGTTTGGTTAAAAGCATGTGCTGTTCTTACAGAGGATCCTGTCTCAATGAATAAGGTAAACAGATCTTTGAGGATGATTTTCGACATTAATCTTGTGCTTCTGTGTGCATATGGACACAAAGATAGATTCATATTATTTACTTTCCTCATTGCTATGGCAGAATGTCTGGCTGAAGTTAAGGGAAGAAGGACTTACTTTGGCTCATGGTTAAGGGGATACAGTCTCTCCCAGTAGGGAAAGTGTGTCTGAGTGGCTCACATTGGGGGAGGATAAGACCTCTGGTTCCGTCTTGGTGGATCAGGAAGTGGAGAGATCTTTGGCTTGAACTAAGCTTGAGCTATAACCCTCAAGCCTGCCCCGCAGTGACCCACTTTCTCCATGGAAATGCCATTTTCTAACAGTTCCATGAATTCCCAAAATAACGGCACCAGCTGGGGACTAAGTCCAAGCGCTGTATCAGCCTGTGGGGGGCATTTCAGACTCAAACATTAGCATTATTTAAAATACCTGTAGTGGCTGGAGAGATGGCCCAGTGGTTAAAAGCATGTGCTGTTCTTGCGGAGGACCCAAGTTTGGTTTGCAGCATCCACATCTGGTGGTCTACAGCTGTCTGTAACTCCAGCTAGAATGGCTCTAATACCTCCCTTCTAGCCTCTTCCTGCACTCTGCTCACATGCAGAAAGCCACACACAGACACACAATGCACACAAAATTAAAAGAGAATAAAATCTTAAAAAAAAGAATATATTAAATGTCTTATCTGTGTATACAATCTAAAAAATATTTACAATACATACCAAGAAACACACATGCACTTATTGCATCTTACCTTCCTCTGGCATAGTTGGCCACCTGCACTCACATGCACACACACAATTTTTAAAAAGTCTTTAAAATAATTTTACATACATACATACATACATATACATACATATCCATATATATGGAGACACACACGTATTCAGAATATTTTTAAGTCTTTTAAGTCAATAATAAAGACTGAAATTTTGATAGTGGTTATTACTGAGCTGGAAGGAAAGGAATAAATTAAGGAAGTATATTGTAGCCCCAGACTATGCCACGTAAAATTATACTTCCATGAACTATTTTTAAAATAAAAGATTTAAAAGAAATGTGAAATAATTATAGCTTTAATAACACTGGGTTAGATAAACACTCACTTACATAACATTCTCTTTTATGGACTTTTATGTTTGAATATCTTAGGATATGAGATCAATAGGTTTAAAAGTGTGAATGGGAATAATAAATAGCAAATTAAGACTGGTAGTTATATCTGGAGAATGAGAATGAAGGGATCAAGAAGAGAGGGCTTCACTAGCACATGTATTCATTTTTTTCTCTTATTTTTTTAAAATAAAATAAAATCATAATGGGAAAGCATGCAGATTTCTTACAGGTGACTGTTGGCGTAGAGGACTTCAGTGTCCTCTAGGCCATTATCTAGGCCATTCTGTATGTACAGAAAGAGTAATAGTGAAAGATGTGAGGCTCAAGCCCCTAAGGAGCAAAGGGTTAGGACACATAGTGTTCAAGGCTGTGGGACTCAAGGAGCCTGAGCCAAGCTTGAGCTCTCTAGGAAGGTATAACCCCAGGGCAGCAAGGACAAAGGAAAGGAGAAGCCAGAGGAAGGCAAGCACCAGGTGACACGTAGCTAGGTTGCCACTGTCTCATGACTGTGCTGGAGCAGGTCTGAAGGTAGGCTCTATAAAGATGCTGTCTCAGGAGTTTATTTACTGGCTTTTTTTAATCATTGTCATAATAGTTTGGCTTGACCTCCCTTCCCCTCCCCACTCCTTCTCTTCCTTCTTCCTTCCTGTCTCTCCCAAGTATGGCAGTGTGCTGTACTGGGAATGGAGCCCAGGGTCTGCTGCATGCTAGGCAATGGCTCTATTGTTGAGCCATGTTCTGTATCACTGGCTAGGGATTGTAAATAGAAGCTATTCCACTGAAACGTGCATAACCACTCACTAGAGGATTCTAGGCAGGTGCTTTACTGCTGACCCACACCTCCAACCCCTTACTGGAAAATTCTAGGCAAACATCTACTGATGAACGTATCTCAAGCCACCTATTTACTTTCTTAGAGACAGGGTTTTACTAAACTCTCAAAGCTGAACTTGAACGTGTGAGCCTTCTGTCTCAGCTTCCTAAGTATTTGGAATGACAGATTTGTGTCAACCAATCTAGCTGCTTTACTTGTTTTTAGTGGACATGTTTAATTGTGTATGTTCATTGAACATCGGGCGATATGTACAGAATGTTTGAGATTTAGGTGAGGTGATTAGCATATCTAACACTTCAAGCACTATTATTTACATGCTGAGAAGTGTCAAAATACTCTCTGCTAACTATTTTGCCATCATGGCTGTCAAAACGAGTGTCCTTACAGACTATAAAACGTGGAAACGACTTACTCCCCTCCAACTACACTCCTGTAACCATTAGCCCTCTTCTTCCCATAATTTCCACACCCTTCATACAATGATAAATACATGTGATTGTGTTGTCACCTTGCCAAAATCCAAACTAACCTGAGAGAAAGTTCTCTGAGCATTCCTGTGGGGAGGTAAAATTGAGGTATGCAGACTCAACCACTGTAGGTGGCACCATTCCCTAGGATAGGATCCTGGACTGTATAAACTAGAGACAGCAAGCTGAGAACTAACATTCATCTCTCTGCTGCTTGATTGTGAATACAATGTGATCCAGCTGCTCCAAGCTCCTGTTATCATGTCTTCCCTGCCATGCTTTCTCCACCATGATAGACTCTACCATCTGGAACCGTGAGCCAAAGAAACCCTTTCTCTCTTAAGGTGATGTTGTAAGATTATTTTAGCACAGCCACAAAGGTGAAACTAAGACAGTGTAAGACATCACAGTAAAACCAAAACCAAAGCCAACCGGACAAGCTAGATGTGGTAATGTACCTATTATCCTAGAACTGGGAAATGGAGATAAGTAGATTCTAGCAATGGTCAACAGTCAATCCGGCATGGCTGAATTGACGAGTTCCATGTTCACTAACAGATTTATCATTAAAACAATATGAAAAGAGGTCGAGGGGGATATCTAATGTCTTATTTCATGTTATTCTTGCTGTGATAAACACCATGTCCAAAGCGACTTGGAGAGGAGTCTATTTGGTTTATACTTCCATATCACTGTTCATCATTGAAAGGAGTCAGGACAGGAGCTCAAACAAGGCAGAAACATGGAGGCAGGAGCTGGTGCAGAGACCACAGCAAAGTGCTGCTTACTGTCTTGCTCCGTATGGCTTGCTCAGCCTGCTTTCCTACAGAACTCAGGACCACCAGCATTTTCTTAATTGAGGACCTCTCCTCTCAGATCACTTTAGCTTATGTCAAGTTGGCATAAAACTATGCAGCACTCCTGACACTGACCATATAAATGCACGCACACATGGGCTTGTATAGACATACACTCACAAACATGCACATACACAATATTTTAGGATGGGAACTGTGTTGTGTGGGGCCATGGTCCAGAATGTGACTCTGGGTGGGTTTTCATGAAGAGAATGGGGAAAAAAAAAACCTCAGCAAGGCAGTTTGTTCAAGGGATTAGATTGACTTAGAACAATTGCAGCGGTCTGGAACAGAACTGTTGTTTTGACACCCAATAAAACTTCCCCAGGACAAAGAGGAAAGCAAGCTAGCTTAGCCCTACACTGGAGGTTGCAGGCAGGTAATTGGGAATTGTTTTTAGTGATCAATAGCCAAGTGTGTTGGTTAGTTTTATGTCAGGTTGACAAGAATTAAAGTCATTTTGGAGGAGTGGCTCTCAGTTGAGGAATATATCTTCATCAGATTGGCCTGTAGGCAAGCCTGTGAAGGCATTGTCTTTATTTCTGATGGCTATGGGAGGGCCCAGTGCACTGTGGGTCGTGCCACCCCAGGGCAGGTGGTCCTGAGCTGTATGACAAAGCAGGCTGAGCAAGCCATCAGGAGCAAGCCAATAAGCAGTGTTCCTCTGTGGCCTTTGCATCAGTTCCTGACTCCAGGTTCCTGTCTTGAGTTCCTGTCCTGACTTCCTTCTACGGTGGACTATGATGTGGAAGTGTCAGCTGAATAAAACCTTTTCTTCTCCATGTTGCTTTTGGTCATAATGTTTTATTCGAGCAACAGAAGCCTGACTAAGACACCAAGGGAGAATTCAGGGGTAGCCGGTTCCTGTCTTTTACCACTGACATTAAGTGGGCCCATCACTGTATAATATTGAATCTAATTATATTGAATCGGGAAGGATCTTGCATAGTCTAGTGCTAGCTGGGCTTCTCCTCCTGACCCTGCTCACTTTCTCCTGTCACTGTCTAGGTTTCTGCCTCTTCCTTCCTGCCCGTCATCAGCTTGCTCAGCATCCTGCCCTAGCTCAGCATACCAGAAAAGCATGTAGGAAGAAGCAGCCTGGAGCAGGGGCAAGGTTGCTGGGAGTCAGCTCTTGCTAAGTCATTTCCAAGCTTTTGCTTTTGCCAAGATAAAGTCTAACCCCAAATGGCCTAAGAATACAAGTGCCCAGAGCTGGAGAGATGGCTCAGCAGGTAACAGAGGCAGAAGTTAAGGAAGTTAAAGGTCATGTCTAGCTACATAGCTTGGGTTACATGAGTTTCACTAAAGACATTCCCCCTCTATTGATGTCGTCGGGTAGATGTGGGTGGGCATATAAGCTGTGTACCTCAAATGCTAGCAAGCCTGCTATATTGTTTTAAAGATGTGTAATCATGCTTGTGGGATACAGTTGGAGAGGTGGAGTTGATGTATAGGAACAAACATTTTAATCTGACTATGAATTGCCAAATTGTGTTTCAAAGGGCATACATATGCAGGCCTGTGTTTCCCCCCACCTGTGTCTGAGATGGCCTCTTCCTTCACAGCTTCACTCCCACCTTATGCTAATGTCTTGAGCGTTACTTGCCTTCCAGGTGAAATATATTTCACTAAGGTTCTGTTCCATTTGCTTCCCTCCTTTTACAGTTCGGGTTGAACGGAGCTTTCTGTACTTAAGAGCCCTTTGTAATTCCTGCCTTGGGAACCGCCTGCTCCTGTTCTTTCTCTAAATATTTTTCTTTTAGTGGGTATGCTAGCCCTTACTTTTCTTACTGCTCTATACAAGTTTTCGTTACTGTGGTGAAGAGGCAGGGATTTAAGGTCTTACATGTGCTCTATGATTGAGCCA
>JADRCD010235061.1:21593-42396 GCA_019843815.1 Montemys delectorum
GTGAGCGAGGGGCGTGTCTGTGAGCGAGGGGCGTGTCTGTGAGCGAGTTTCTAGACTGGGTTCATTGGGGTGCCGCCACCCTATTGTGTTCAATATTGTGCATGGGCTGAGGGCGGTCCTGGCCTGGATAGAAGGGAGAAGCTGAACTGAGCAACAGCAGCATCCTTCTCTGTCTCCTGACTATGGAAGTCATGTGATTTGCTTCCTACAAAACAGGGACACACCATTTTAGACTCTCAAATTGCAGTCTACTTGGATGTAGCTTTACATGTCCAACACACAAACCAGCCCATCTGATGGCCTTGGGTCTTTTATTTTTAATTTCTATTTATTTCTTTTTTTTTTTTAAATTAGGTATTTTCTTCAGTCACATGTACACTTTCCCTCTCCCATTTTCCCCTCCAAAACAAACAAACAAACAAACAAACACAAGAACAAACCCCTTTTGCCTCCCCTTTCCCCATGCCTGCCACCCCACCCTCTCCCACCCATTGGCCCTGGCATTCCCCCACACTGGGGCACAAAACCCTCACAAGGCCGAGGTCCCTCACTCCTATCGATGATCGAATTTGCAATCCTCCACCACATTCCTGCTGCCAGTACACTCAATCCCACCCTGTATAGTCCTTGATTGGTGGTTGGGTCCCTGGGAGCTCTGAGGGTACTAGTTAGTAATTGTTGTTCGTCCTAAGGGGCTGCAAACCCTTCACCTCCATAGAACCTTTCTCTAACTCCTTCATTGGGGACCGTGTACTCAGTTCAATGAGTGGCTGTGAGCCTCTACATCTGTATTAGTCAGGTATTGTCAGAGTCTCTTAGGAGATAGCTATATGCTTGTCCTTCCTTCAGTCTCTGCTCCATATTTAATCTCTGCCACTCCTTCTGTGGGTGTGTGATTCCCCTTTTTAAGAAGGAATGAAATGTCCACCTTTTAGTCTTCCTTCTTCTAAAGTTTCTTGTGGTTTGTGGGTCGTTCTTCCTGTATTCCAAACTTCTGGGCTAATAACCACTTATCAAAGAATGCATACCATGTGTGATCTTTTGTGATTGGGTTACCTCACTCAGGATGATACTCTCCAGATCCATCCATTTCCCTAAGAATTTCATAAATTCATTGTTTTTAATAGCTGAGTAGTACTCCATTGTGTAGATGTACCACACTTTCTGTATCCATTCCTCTGTTGAGGGACATCTGGGTTGTTTCCAGTTTCTGGCTATTATAAATAAGGCTGCTATGAACATGGTGGAGCATGTGTCCTTATTACATGATGGAGCGTCTTGTGGGTATATGCCCAGGAGTGGTATGGCTGGGTCCTCTGGTAAAACTATGTCCAATTTCCGGAGGAATCGCCACACTGATTTCCAGAGTGGTTGTACCAGTTTGCAATCCCACCAGCAATGAAGGAGTGTTCCTATTTCTCCGCAGCCTCTCCAGCATCTGCTGTCACCTGAGTCTTTTATCCTAGCCATTCTGACTGGTGTGAGGTGGAATCTCAGAGTTGACAAGAACTTCAAGTCTCTGAAGAAGGAATTCGAAGAAGATCTCAGAAGATGGAAAGATCTCCCATGCTCATGGATTGGCAGGATTAATATAGTAAAAATGGCCATCTTACCGAAGGCAATCTACAGATTCAATGCAATCCCCATCAAAATTCCAACTCAATTCTTCACAGACTTAGAAAGAGCAATCTGCAAATTCATCTGGAATAACAAAAGACCCAGGATAGCCAAAACTATTCTCAACAATAAAGGAACCTCTGGTGGAATCACAATCCCGGACCTTAAGCTGTACTACAGAGCAATCGTGATAAACACTGCATGGTATTGGTACAGTGACAGGCAGGTAGATCAATGGAACAGAATTGAAGACCCAGAAATGAACCCATGCACCTATGGTCACTTGATCTTTGACAAAGGAGCTAAAACCATACAGTGGAAAAAAGACAGCATTTTCAACAGATGGTGCTGGCTCAACTGGAGGTCAACATGTAGAAAAATGCAAATCGACCCATTCCTTTCGCCTTGTACAAAGCTCAAGTCCAAGAGGATCAGGGACCTCCACATGAAACCAGATACATTGAAACTAATAGAAAGTAAAGTGGGGAAGAACCTCGAGCAAATAGGCACAGGGGAAAATTTCCTGAAGAGAACCCCAATAGCTTCTACTATAAGATCAAGAATTGACAAATGGGACCTCATAAAGTTGCAAAGCTTCTGTAAGGCAAAAGACACTGTCAATAGGACAAAACGGCAACCAACAAATTGGGAAAAGATCTTTACCAACCCTATATCTGATAGAGGGCTAATATCCAATGTATACAAAGAACTCAAGAAGTCAGTCTCCAGAGAACCAAATAACCCTATTAAAAAATGGGGCATAGAGCTAAACAAAGAATTCTCTACTGATGAACACCAAATGGCTGAGAAACACTTAAAGAAATGTTCAACATCCCTAGTCATCAGGGAAATGCAAATTAATTTCTATTTATTTCTAATGATTTATTTATTTTTATTCTATACGCATTGGTGTTTTGCTTGCATGTATATATTTGTCTGTGTGAAGCTGTTGGATTCCCCAGAAACTGGAATAACAGACAGTTGCGAGCTGCCACATGGGTGCTGGGAAATGGACCCGGGTCCTCTGGAAAAATACCCTTATTCTCTGAGCCAGCTTTCCAGCCCCAGATCTTGGTGTGTGTGTGTGTTTTGTTTTGTTTTGTTTTGTTTTTCATCTGCTTCTTTGGGCTCATTTGTAAAGCCTGAGAACCATGCCTTCACTATATGGAATCATCCAGTTAACTTCAGAAAGAAGTACTTTCAACTTTAAAAGCTTTATAGATGCCCATATGTTCACTGGAGCATGGTTAAAACTCCCAGGGGTCAGCCCCTTAAAGAAATCGTATACCTTTTCCACATCCTCTCCTTCCAGAGCCCATCACCTGTGAAGAGCTACACTTCAGCATCCTGACCACAGTTTTTAAGAGTTCTCTTCAATAGCTTCCTGTCTAGATGGCTTCTTTGTTGCTTTTGGAGGTGGGGCTGTGGAGAAAGAGATTGTCTTCTATGTCTTTGTTCTCAACTGTGAGTCTGCAGTCATGGGGGCCTCTGTCAAAGATGCTTCCTTTCTGTTGTTACAGTTGCACCATGGATTGTGGACTTCAGTTTCTGTCAACCTTTCGTTCTTTCTTCTTTTTTTCTGGGAGGAGGTCATAAGAGTTGTGTGTGTATGTGGGGGTGGACCTGGAAGACCTTGAAAGTGAGTATAATTGGGGTGCATTATGTGAAATTCCCAAATAAGCAATAAACATATTACGTTGGAAAAACAAATTTATAGATTGCAATTTCAAAGGGTTATTGTCAGATTGAAATCCAGCATTGCTTCATCTGCTTCCCACCTACCAAGTCCCAAGAGTGTCCTAAGCAATTTGGCGAATTGGCACAGTCAGCATACCTCATGCTGACTAGGGTAGTCCTCAGAGAGACTATCTACAGAAATCTCTGGGCTTGGCCACAGTAAAGGGCTCCGTGTCCCCCAAGCATCTTGCTCTCCAATTTCTCCCCAGCAAATGTCTGGCTTGACAATGAGCCTTTGCTATTGATGAAACCAAAACTCTGGCTGGTTGCTTGGCTACTTAATTGAGTCTCTATTGTCAGACTGTACAAATGGTGAGGCTTTTGAAACATCTGACAGGAGCAAACATCTCTTCCTTGGGAGTTCCAACAAGTGTGGGTGAAGTATGGAGACAAAGCTGTATTACCAGAATGAGGCTCTCCAGCAATACTCTTCACTCTGACAATAGGATCATTGGGGTGGGGATTGATGCAAACCCCACTGGTGTCAGTTTAACAAAATTGCTGAAGCACTCTCACTGAAGATTTTGAACTTTGTAAATCATGCAAGGAAATGACTCAATACTATTTATATTTGACAAGCAAAGGTCATGACATTCAGAGGGCTAAGATAACTTAAGGTCATTATCTTGGAAGTAGTCATATAGTTGAGATTTGAACTCAGTTCCCACTGAGAACAAAGGTAAGGTTCTCGCACCTCAACATTCTTTTCTGTGTTATTGAATGAGGCTCAGGTTCCAGAACTTACCAAGGGTTTTTTTTTTCAAATTAATTAATTAGTAATTTTGGGGAAAATTTTTCAGATAGTTTTATTTACCTGTAAAAAGAAAAATACATGTCTGGGAAAATGTCAGAAGCAAAACTCTCATGGAATATTCAAGTTGGGAAGGAATTTAGGGAGAAGGCTCAGTGGGTAGGAGTGGCTGCTGCACTAGCATGAAGACCTGAGTTTGAAGCCTCAGTGCCCACATAAAGAGATGGCTCAGACCAATGCCTCCTTATAGATCTAACACTGTGGAGCTGGAGACAGGAAAATAACTGAAATGTGCTGGTTGCCAGGGTAGGTTCAAGTTCAGTGAGAAACTTTGTATCAAGGGAATAATGTATAGACCTCAGTACATGTGAGTACAGGCATGTGTACCTCCTACACATCTGCATAAACCACACACACACACATACACAAACATACACATACACACACACAGACAGACATACACATCACATGCAAATAAAAATCTTAGAAAAGTAGTTTTATTCAAAGACCCCAGACTACATATGCATTTACTATTTAATAGAAATAACATTTCTATTATTGTGATTTAGAATATAACTGAGTTTTATATTTGTACAAATTTATATCTATATTTTATTTTAATACCTCCATATATATTTTTGAATCTGCTTGAGTTGCTTTGGCCACTTAAGCCCACCAAAGAGATTTGAGAACAAATGCTAACACATTTGTTTTCCTTCTGTGATGGCTAGAGACATTGTCTATAATGGGGCTTTCTTATGAGGATGGGTTGCATAAAGAGAAACATGGACCAGAACCCACAGCCAACCAACAGCAAGTGTGTAGCTGTCCCAGGAAACGAGTGCCAGTGTCTACAGTCATTAATGTATCAAATTGTTGACTTTGTTTGTTCTAAGAACGTAAGTTCTATCAGCATAGCTTGAGAAATTGGTCCCTAGAAGTTACTACAACCAACATGGATAGTAACCATGATGATTAATATTGATTACTAACTTGACAACATCTAGAACCACCTAGGAATCACCTTTGTGCATTTCCATGAGGAATTTTCTAGGTGAGGCTAATTGATCCTAAATGTGAGAGACACTATTTCATGAACTGAGATTCTATACTGAATAAAAGGGAGAACGTGAGCTGAGCACCAGCATTTATTTCTCTCTGCTTCCTGACTGTGGATGCACTCGGAGCAGCTGCCCCAGACTCCTGTGGCCATGCCTCCGTTGCCAGGATGGACTGTATGTCCTTGAACTGTAAGTCACATTAACCCGTCTTTCTCATGTTGGCTCTTGTCAGATGTTTGATCACAGTAATGATAAAAGCAACTAGCTCACCAATCAACCAAGAACAAACAATAACATTACTAATAACCACCTCTGAATGAAGTACCTGTCTCAGATAGGGTTTCTATTGCTACATTAAAACACCATTACTAAAAAGCACGTTGGGGCAGAAAGGGTCTTATTAGGCTTATACTTCCCAGTGTTCATCATCTAAAGATATTGAGACAGGAAGCTGGAGGCAAGAGATGATGCAAAAGCCTTGGAGGGATGCTGCTTATTGGCTTGCTCCCCATGGCTTGCTCAGTCTACCTTTTTTTTTTTTTAATTATAGACCTCAGGGTCACCAGCCTAAGGATAGTACTACACATAATGGGCTGGACATTTCTACATTAGTCACTAATTAAGAAAGTTCCCTATAAGCTTGCCCACAACCAGATTTTTCAAGAACCATTTTCTCAATTGAGGCTCCTTCCTCTCGGCCGGCTCCAGCTTCTGTTTGATTGACATAAACTTATCAAGCACAGAATGGCTTTCCTGGTTGTCATTTGGCAGTTGGTATGTAAGTGGCTAGAAGAGCAATCATCCATGTCATTCGGTTGCACATGCTCAGGGAAAGCTTTGTCTGCACTAGATGGAGGAAGAGACCAGGAAATAGAATGCTTTACTTCATGATTTATTCATGTTTATTTCACTGTGATATTTCATGAAAGAGAAAACCTTTGTAATGATTGGTCAGATCAAAATAAGACATGAAAAGGATATAAAATTATGAAATTCATGAATTTGTATATTTAAGTGATTGCTTTGCTGTTCCATCAACCAAACCATAAGGCCACACTGGAGATTGTTTAGAACTCAGGCTTGGTACAAAGTTTAGATCAATGGTATGATTGATTAAAATGCCTTAGAATAGTGTCATGCCATATAAATGCCTTGAAGTGACAAGAATGGTTTGTTTGCTGACTCCTCTTATACTTAGGAATATTCTCAAGAATGAGGGAGTCAGAATCAGGAAGTGAAGAAAGCAAACATTGTTAGGTGCAGACCCACACATATCACACACACACACACACACACACACACACACACACTCATGTTACATACCCTGCCACACAAACATACACATATACACAAACTTAACATGGACAATTAGTAATTTAGTATTAGTTCCACTGGTAAAATGATGCTGTGCAAGAATGGGAATCTAAGTTCTATCACAAAGAACCCACATAAAATGCTGGTCATGAGGATGCATGCTTATAATACTAATGCCGGGGAGGTGAAGACAGGAGGATTCCTAGTCATGACAGACTAGTTGACAAACTTTAGGTTTGTTAAAGACCCGACATCTAAAAATCTAGCTGCATAGCACATGAAGAATGACACCTGAGGTTGATTACTGGCTTTCATATGCACATGCAAATAATGTGTGCATGCATATGAATTCATGCACTTATGAACACATACACACATATATAGAAACCTCTAAATACTTATTAGAATATAATAATCACTAAAGTGGCTAATATATGCTATCTTGACTTGTTCCTCGAAGGGCCCACATATTTGGTCACACCATCCAGCTTGTTTTGTGAGACATAGTCTCTCACTGGCCTGGAACTTGCCAAGAAGTCTTGGTTGTATGACCAAGTGAACCACAGGAATATTCCTATCTCCCCATCCCTACTTCTGGGATTATAAATATACCCTATTATTTCTAGATATTTTTGTTTTAAATAAAGATTATGGGGGGTCAGAATCAGGTGTCTATGCTTGCAAAGCAAGCTCTTGAAGGGACTGCATAATCTCCCCAAGGCTTTGTTAAGGTGTATACACAGAATAATGTTCAGCACATGCTGAACAGTCTGAAGTCAAAAAGACATTCCCTATCAGTAAGGGATACAGCTCTAGACTCCTATCTTTTGTGTCAGTCTATGTTTTTTACATTCTCTTGACCATAGGTGGAGTCTCCGCTGAGACCTCAATATGGTTCCATTTTGTGTTGGAGATCTGTTGGACTCTCCAGGGTTTCTAAAGGAACAGAACTGATAGATTAGTTATTGTAACCAAAGAGGATTTTTTAAAAATTTTCTTTATTTACATGTACATTTTCCCTTTCCCAGATTCCCCTTCAAAACAAACAAACAAACAAAAACAAGAACAAACCCCTTTTGCCTCCCCCTTCCCCATGCCTGTCACCCCACCCTCTCCCACTTATTGGCCCTGGCATTCCCCTACACTGGGGCACAAAACCTTCACAAGGCCAAGGTCCTTTACTCCTATTGATGATCGAATTTGCAATCCTCTACTATATACCTGCTGCCAGTACATTCAATCCCACCCTGTATAGTCCTTGATTGGTGGTTGGGTCCCTGGGAGCTCTGAGGGTACTAGTTAGTAATTGTTGTTCGTCCTAAGGGGCTGCAAACCCTTCAGCTCCATAGAACCTTTCAGGCCCAAAGAGGATTTTAAAGATTGGTTTATACCATATCGCCTGGGGAGACCAAAAATGGAGAGGCTGGGGATCTGTTAGTTACTCCGCCCATGAGGCTGGCTATCTCTGCCGTCCCAATCAGGCAATGAAGGCCTGGGGGATTCCTGGAGAGCTGCTGGTCTTTAGTCTACAGTGGGAGCCTGAAGACGTTGGTTGTCACATTAGTGAAGGAAGGATTGCTGCAGAAACAGGGAGATGCATTTGCTATCAAGAATGAGGGCAAGCAGGCCAAAAAACTGAGTATCATGACTCATTAGATTGGTTTACATGATGTAGTATGAGTAGTCCAGTAAGAGCTGTTTACACGCCGGAGAGGCTGAGAACCTGGTTTAGGAGACCTGATGCTTCAGCAGTCCCTGTCTGGTCCTGGAGACTGGAGGATTCCTGGAGAGCTGTAGGTCTTCAGTCCACCCGGACTCCTGAAGAATATGAAGAACAGAAACAGTGGCAAAAGAACACATGCACTCACCTGGAAGCTGGGGTGGTTTGGAAGAAAGTGGACCCAAAGGCTTGTAGGGAGTGGTACCATTAGGAGGTATGGCCTTGTTGGAGAAAGTGTAGCCTTGTTGGAGTGATTCGCTTGAGGCCACTTTGAAGTCTCAGGGACTCCAGCCATGACCAGCCTGGTACTCTCTTCCTGCTGCCTGCATATTTGGAAATAAAACTCTCAGCTTCCCCAGCAGCGTGTCTGACTGCATGGTGCCATACTGCCCACCCTGAGGATCGTGGACTAAACCTCTAAAACTGTAAGTTATCCCCAATTAGAAATGTTTTCCTGATAAGAGTTGCTGAAGTCATGATGTCTCTTCACAGCAAATAGAAACCCTAACTAAGACAGAAAGCCCTGAAGGCCACCACGCAAAAGCTTTCCCCTCAGACTTCCCTGTACCCAGGCTGTAGTTCAATACTCCCCACACTTATTATCTGAACTTCCATTAACCTAAGCAAGAAACTCCTTCACGGGTATGGCCAAAGGCTTGCCTCATGGGTGATGCTAGATCCTATCCAATTGACGATCAGTGTAAAAAGTGTGTGTTTGGAAACTGGTGAACACTCTTCTTTCCTGCCCACTGTTCCGCTTGAAGAAGATGCCTGTTTCTATTACAGCGATAGGTGTCAAATGGCATCAAGAAAAGTGATCATATATCTCTAGATCAATGGCAGGGCAGCTGTGCATTGGCTTGTGGTCCAGACTCACCAAGATAAGACCCAGAGAGTATTCATAGTTTGATAGATGATGTGCCGTACCATCTCCCCTCTCTCCCACTGCAAACACTGAAAACCAACCTAGCTTCTGGAGAGAGGAGACAGGTACTACATCTCTTGCTGATGTGCAGCAGGCAGGTCATATTCTAAGTCCTTAAGTTTTGGGAGGAGCTCGTTACTACAGCGTCATTCAGACTGTCCTGCTTGCTTCACAGACCTAGAGTGTGCATCATCATCATCATCATCATCATCATCATCATCATCATCACACAGACACACACACACACACACACACACACACACACACAGACTTGTACCCCAATTGCTTGTCTCTTTGTTCATATTGCTTATATTATTTTGTCCTCCTATGCAGTTGGTTTTTAAGTCTTGAATACAATATCTAAATTTCCAACTCTAATATTTTTGGTGTTGTCTATTTTCATGCTCTTAGTAATTATACTCGAATCTTAGAAAATTAACAAACAAAACAACCTAGATTTTAGCTTTGACATAAACTGGCTGTGTGAACTCTGGTAAATAGCCCTCTCCTCTTCCACTGATCCTATTTTTTTTTTTTTTTTAATGAAAAGTCTTCTCCTACCTACTTAATACATTAAGAAACACTAGTGGGAAGTGGCTTCCGTGAACTTGCTTCATAAAATGGAAATATCAGGTTGTCATTCTAGTAGTAACTCTCCCACAGAGCCCCAAAGTTACATCAGGCAGCCTTTCCTTCTGTCTATCAAAACTTCTTGATCTCAAGGGCCTGCACAATGGCCCAATCAGTAGGCAAAAGTGCTTCCTGCCAAGCCCAACCATTGGAATTCAGTCCCAGGACTCACATGATAGAGGTGAAGAATGGATTCTGATAGGTTCTCCTCTGACTCCACAATCATGTCTTGGCACCTATGCATGTAACACCAATTAAAATTAATTAATTAAGTGTGATTTAATACTATAAAAAGCCGTCCTTACCTCGCATGAAACAAGTTTAGACTTAACTTGGCCTCCAATCAAGGGATGTAGAATTCTTTTTTTTTTTATTAGATATTTTCTTTGTTTATGTTTCAAATTAAGTCTCCTTTCCCAGTTTCCCCTCTGGAAAACAAAAAACAAAAAACAAAAAACAAAAAACTGTTCCCACCTCCCTCCCCCTGCCTACCAACCTACCCTTTCCTGCTTCCTGGCCCTGGCATTCCCCTACACTGGGGCATAGAACCTTCACAGGGCCAAGGGCCTCTCCTTCCATTGATGACCGACTAGGCCATCCTCTGCTATATATGCAGCTAGAGCCATGAGTCTCACCATGTGTACTCTCAGGTTGGTGATTTAGTCCCTGGGAGCTCTGAGAGTACTAGGTAGTTCATATTGTTGTTCGTCCTAAGGGGTGGCTGCAAACCCTTCAGCTCCTTGGGTCCTTTCTCTAGAATTCTTTACAGATATTGCAAGTCTGAAAATATTTTCTGTAGATTTTCTTTATAAGCTGAGTTATATTCCTCAGCCACAGCCTTCAAAACCACTCAGGATATGAAATCATGATTTTTACATGTTACTTTCAACTATTTTTACTTAAGTGTTTTGCCAAGTGCTAGATTTCATTAAAAGCACCTTCCCTCCTATCTAAATAAGATTTTATTTATATTTCTGTGGTACCACTTAATTCATGTACCTACACTATAGGTAATTTTCCTCTCCTCTACATTAAATTATGAACCTATTAAAGGATTGTGCTTACATAACATTTTGGATATATTCAAGGTTTTGCTCATAAAAGGCACTCAAGTAACACACTGAATTTAATATATTTAAGCTAAATTGGCATGTTCAAATCAAGTCAATTACCATTTAATTAATAACCCATGGTGGTATCATAATGTGGAGATGATTTCTAATATATGTTATTTGCTACTAAGCATATAATGATTTTAACAGGAAATTTGTTGAATTTACTTATAGAATATAAATTTTCAAATCTAGGATGCACTACTACCATCTTGTGCAGTTATGGACGAGTCTCTCATGTGTGTATGCATGCGTGTGTGTGTGTGTGTGTGTGTGTGTGTGTGTGTGTGTGTGTGTGTATCTAGCATGTGCCTGTGGAGGTTAGAAGTCAACCTCAGGAATTGCTCTTCAGGATCTGTCCACCTTGTTCTCTCACTTGGGATCTGGGGCTTGCCAAGCAGGTGAGGCTGACTGGTGAATTCACCTCAGGAATTCCCCCGTCTCACCTCCATCCTAATGGGCTTACAGGTGGACACTGCCACCCTTTGTGTGGGTTCTGGGAATCCAAACTCAGGTCTACACACTTGTAGAGTCAGCACACTACTCATTGAGCTATATCCCCAGCCTCACTGATGCACTTACCAATGATACTTGCAAGGCAACCTTAGCTCCATTATTATTTGTAATGAATCCTCTATAGAGTTGGAACCAAACATGGGGAATGAAGGCTATGGCCATGAAAAACAATGGAATTGTAATATCCTAAGGAAGAATTGTTCTTCCATGTTAATTCTGACCAGTGGTTTAAATCACCATGACTTAAGTAAACCATCTCTGAGAAAAATGTGTAGGATACAGTATAATGTTAATTAAAAATACCTTTTTCTTGTCTTAAATTTATAGAAGCCTTGAGAGCCATTTTCTCATTACTTGATATTACGTACTTAGTCTCTTTAGGCAGTAAGGCTTGGATTCCTAAACACACACATTTCCTAGCAGAAACAAACTTTATAATCTTTTTAAAAAATTATTTTATTTACTTATATTCCAGCTGGTGCCCCACTCCTGGTCCATTCCTCCCTGCCCTCACAGTTCCTCTTCCTTGCCTCCCAGAGGATGCTCCCCTCCCCCACGTATCCTCCTTCCCTGGAGCCTCAAGTGTTTTGAGGATTAAGGACATTTTCACCTACTGATGTTAGATTAGGCAGTCCTCTGTTATATTTGTGCCTCAGAAAAGCCCTTCTATGCTGCCTGGTTGGTGACTCAGTGTCTGTGAGCTTCCAGGGGTCTTGGTTAGTTGAGACTGCTGGTCTACCTATGAGGTCACCATCCCCTTCAGCTTCTTCAATCTTTCCCCTCTTTCAACCATACGGGTTCCCAACTTCAGTTCAGTGGTTGGGTGTAAGTATCTGCTTCTGTCTTAGTCACCTGCTGGTAGGGCCTCTCAGAGGATAGTTATGATTAAGCTCCTGTTTGTAAATACATCCTAGCATCAATAAATAATAGTGTTAGGCCTTGATACCCTGAACAAGCCCCCACGAAATGGATCCCAAGTTGAGCCAGTAACTGAACTACCTTTCTTTCAGTCTCTACTTCATTTTTGTCCCTGTAGTTCTTTTAGACAGGAACAATTCTGGGTCAAATATTTTAACTATGCGTTGGTAACCCAGTCCCTCCACTTGACACCCTGTCTATCTACTGGAGATGGACTCTTTGAGTTTCCTTTCCCTATTGTTGGGCATTTTGGCTAGGGATACCCCCAATGAGTCCTGAGAGTCTCTCCTTTCCAGGGTCACTGGGACTTTCTAGAGGATCCTCCACCTCACATCTCCAGGAGATCATTTATTGTTGAGAATTATTGTGGCTATCTTAAGTTTCTCTTTTTCCATACAAATTGAGATTTACTCTTTACATATCTGTGAAGAACTTTTATGGGGATTACATTGAATCTGTGGATTCAATGCATTTTGGTAAGATGGCTATTTTTACTACATTAATCTTACCAATCTATGAGCAGGGGAGATCTTTTAGGTAAACTAAATAGTCCATAACTCCTAAGGAACTAGAAATAGTCATTAAAAACCTTCCAACCAAAAAAAAAAGCCCAAGGCCAAATAGTTTTAGTGCAGAATTTTACCATTCAATGAAGATCTAATATCAATACTCCTCAAGCTATTCCACAAAATAGAAACAGAAGGAACACTATATAGTGAGCCACAATTACTCTGATACGTAAACTGCAATAAGATCTGACAAAGAGAGATACCTTCAGGCCAGTTTCACTTATACATATCAATGCAAAAATACTCAATAAAATTCTCACAAACTGAATTCAAAAACACATCAAAACCATCATTCACCACAATCAAATAGGCTTCATCCCAGGGATGTAGGGATGGTTCAATGGATGAAAATCTATCAATATAATCCACTATATAAACAAACTCAAGGGGAAAAGTCACATGATCATCTTATTAGATGCATAAAAAATCCTTTCAACAAAATACAACATTCCTTCATGTTAAAAGTATTGGAGAGATCGAGAATTTATGGCACATACTTAAACATAATAAAAGCAATAGCCAACAGCCAACATCGATTAATAAACTAGAAGCAGTCCCACTAAAATCAGGAGCAAGACAAGGCTGCCCACTTTCTACCTATGTATTCAATATAGTACTTGAAGTTCTAGCTAGAACAATTAGACAACAAAAGGAGATCAAGGGATATGAATTGGAAAGGAAGAAGTCAAAGTATCACTGTTTGCAGATGATATGATAGTATACATAAGTGATCTCCAAAATTCCACTCGAAAAGTTCTTCAGCAAAGTGACTGGATATAAAATTAACTCAAACAAATCAGTAGCCTCCTTTTAGGGAAACTTTGTAATCTTTTCAATATTCTAATAATCACTCTTGTATTGGTTAGATCTCTTCAAAGTTATAATGCACCCAAGAATTCTGTTTTAAAAACAGAATAACTCATACCCCAGGATGGATGTGACATTATGATACATCAAGGATGGCATTAAACTTCAGATTTTCATAGCTCCCCTCTAAAGTGCTAGGATAAGAGTCATGGGTCACTGTACCTAATTTTATGTAGTGATGGAGATCAAACTCAGTGTTTGGTTAATGCTAAGAAAGCACATTACCAAATGAGGACCATCTCTAATAAGTGTTTATTGATGTGTATCAAATGTTAAATCACATGACTTAATGAAGCAGCAATTGAGTTATTCACCATTGATAATGTGGTGGTCAGAATTATAGCTCTTCTGTCATCATAAAGCAGAAAGACCACTTACATCATAAAATAGACTGTTACTTGGGATCAATAAAGCCAGGTATTGAGAGATTATTGTAGATTATCTTAGTGAGTGAGGAAGATAGAACGTGAATAAAGAAGTATTTGCTACCATTTTTATTGCTCTGATGAACTATCTGACAGAGGAATGTAAGAGATGAGGGGTTATTTTGGCTCACACTCTTAGGGTACACAGTCCATGACAGAAGGGAAGGCTTGATGATAAGAACAACTCTTTTTGTACTATGAGAATTTATAATGTAGCTTGTTCATATCTTGAAGAATCAGGAAGTAGAAAGCTCAGGGAAGAATGCAGGTGGATGTAACATTCAAGGTGCAACCCAGTGATCTCCTTCTACTACCTATGCCACAGTATCACAAGTTCCAAATTCATCCTGATTTAATTAGGATTCCTACTGCTATGGTAGACACCATGACCAATGTTAGCTCAAGGAAGAATGGGCTTATTTCATTTTCTAACTTGTAGTTCATCATCCAGGGAATTAGTGTTAGGTACTGTGTTCAAATCCATTGGGGGAATTTTTTTGATTAATGATTAATCTAGAAGGTCTGAGTCCACTATAGTTGATACCATCCATGGGCCCAAGAGTAGTTGGCTAACACAAAATAAACTGCATATTTGTTTGTTTGTGTGTGTGTGTGTGTGTGTGTGTGTGTGTGTGTGTGTCTATTTGTCTGTCTGTCTGTTCTGTGTATACATTTTACTTGGTGTTTTTGTCCTTTTTATTTTTTGTTTGTCTTATTTGATTTTAATTTTTTTGTGTTATTGTTTTCCTTGTATATGTGTGCATGTGAGTGTGTGTGTGCATGAGAGAAGAGAGAGGGTGGGGAATAGAAGTTAGGTGTGGATAGGAAGGAGGGGAGAATCTAGAAAATGTTTGGGGAGGGAAAATATCAAGATATATTTTAATGAAAAATTAATAAAATTAAAAAACAAAGAAAACAAGCTAAGCAATCCATGAGGAACAAACAGTAAACAGCACTTCTCTATTGTTTATGTATTAGTATCTGTATTAGTGTCTACCTCTAGGTTCCTGCCTTGAATATCTGCCTTGATTTACTTAATAGTAGACCCTTTGTTCCCTAAGTTTCTTTTGGTCATGGTATTTACCACACTAATAAAAACCCAACTAGCACAGTGGTTCTATGCTTATGCCAAGTGTCCAATAAATTTGAGAAATTGTATAAATGTGTTGTGGACTTTTAAGCAATTGCTTTTAGCAATATGATTAATTGAACTGTGACCATATAGTGGCATCATTATTGTTTCACACTTAATCTTCCTTTTTAGAACTTTTCAGTTATATTACTTTGTACCATCACATCTATTCTTTGTGTTTGAGTGTAAAACAGCAATGATTAGCTCTAAAGAGACGAGATGCATGATACAGAGTTGATTCAGCAATTAAGAACACTGCTGTTCTTGTAGAGGATCCAAGTCAGTTCCCAGCATTGATGTTGGGCAGCTCACAACTACCTATCCTCCAGTTCCAAGGGAAAATACTATCAAACAGGTGAAGGAAGTGAATAAAAGTGTCCACAAAACTGAAAATCGAAATAGAAGCAAATAAAGAAAACACAAACTGAGGCCATCCAGAAGACGGAAAACCTATGAAAGGGAACAGGAATTACAGATGCAAGCATCACCAAGAACATACAAGAGATGGAAGAAAAAAAATCTCAGGTTTAGAAGACATCATAGAAGAAATGGACACACTGGTCAAAGAAAATGCAAAATCTAATAAATGCATGGCACAGAACATCCAGAAAATTTGTGACAATATGAAAAGACCAAATTGAAGAACAGTAGACAGAGAAGAAATCACAAACCATACAGATAAGCTTTCTTTTCCCTACCGTCTTCCGTGTTGGCTGAGCCCACTGGGCCTTGCCAAGCTGCCCTGAGCAGTCTGCTATCCCAGGCAGACCTCCATCTCCTGCTACCCTTCTCCCTACCTCCATCAGACCTGACACTCCTGAACCATACAGGTTAGCTTCTATTCCCCTACCCATCTATTCTGCTATGCCTGACTCCATCATCCTTTTGGTCTGCACCACCACCTGAACCTGTGACAGATTGGTGTGCCTGCCTTCCTCCCCCAAACCACCATAGCCTGCCTGTCTCCCAGGAGGTTTGCCCTTACCAGGGACACAGGGACACAGGGGCACAGGAAGCTTGCTCTAATCGGGGACATGGGAGGTTTGCCATAACCAGAAACAGCACTGTCTACTCCCAGGAGGCCTGATCTAACCCAACTTACACAGCTCTACCTGCCTCCAAAGAGGCCTGATCCACTCTATCACCCCCCACCCCCAGAACAGTTAACACCAGAGACAACCAGATGGTGAAAGGTAAGCACAAGAACATGAGCAACAGAAGCCTATGTAGTTTGGCAACAAAAGAACCCAGTTCTCCTACGACAGCACACACCTGGTTAACCTAACACACCTTATGAGTAAGATTCTGACCTAAAATTCCATCTCATGAAGATAATAGGGGCCTTTAAGGAAGGTATAAATAACTCCCTTAAGAAATACAAGAAAACACAGACAAAAAGGTAGAAGCCCTTAAAGAGGAAACAAATAAATCCCTTTAAGAAATACAATAAAATACAATCAAACAGGTGAAGGAATTGAACAAAATGGTCTAAGCCCTAAAAACGATAAAGAAATCACAAATGGAGGCAACTCTGGAGATGGAAAACCCAGGCAAGAAATCAGGAGCTGCAGATGCAAGCATCACCAATAGAATACAAGAAATGGAAGAGAGAGTCCCCGGTGTAGAAGATACCATAGAAGACATCGATATGTCAGAGAAAGAAAATGCAAAGTGTAAAACGTTCCTAATTCAAACCTTCCAGGAAATTTGAGACAAAACGAAAAGGCTGAATCTAAGAATAATGGTAATAGAAGAAGGTAAAGATTCCCAGTTCAAAGGGCCAGAAAACATCTTCAACAAAATCATAGAAGAAAACTTCCCTAACCTAAAGAAAGAGATGGCCATAAATATAAAAGATGCCTAGCAAACATGAAACAGATTGGACCAGAAGAGAAAATCCTCCCATCACATAATAATCAAAACACGAAATATACAGAACAAAGAAAGAATATTAAAATGTGGAAGGAGAAAAGGCCACACAACATATACCAGCAGACCTATCAGAATTACACCAGACTTATTAACAGAGACTCTAAAAGCCAGAAAATCCTGGGCAGATTTCATCCAGACCCCAAGTGAACACAAATGCCAGCCCAGGATACTACACTCAGCAAAAAACTCTCAATCACCATAGATAGAGAAACCAAAATATTACATGACAAAACCAAATTTAAACAATATCTTTCTACTATTCCATCCCTATAGAGGATAATAGAAGGAAAAGTCCAACACAAGGAGGGAAACTACAACCAAGAAAAAGCAAGAAATTAATCTTTTCACAACAAACCCAAAAGAAGAGAAACACACAAACATAATTCCACCTCTAATAACAAAAATAGCAGTATCCAACACTCATTGATTCCTAATATCTCTTAACATCAATGGACTAAATTCCTCAGTAAAAAGACACAGGTTCACAGATTGGATATGTAAACAGAATACCTCTTTCTGCTGCATACAAGAAATATATCTCAGCAACAAGACAGACATTACCTCAGAGTAAAGAGCTGGAAAAAATTTCCAAGTAAATTGCCCCAAGCTACAAGTTGGAGTAGTTGGAGTCATACAAGTTTTAATATCTAATAAAATAGACTTTCAAACAAAAGTAATTAAAGAGATGGGGAAGGACACTTCATTCACATCAAAGGAAAAAAAATCCATCAAGATGAAGGCTCAATTCTGAACATCTGTGCCCCAAATGCAAGGCTACCAGTATTTTTACTTGAAAATTAAAATTTCTCAATTTTGATATGATATGTCATTTACATTCTTTATAACGTGATATAGATGTTTAAAACCAAAGCTTAGCCTGAGATTTTTTTCCCACTAAAATTATGCCTCAAATATTAGTTGTTTACCCACACAAATTCAAAGGACCTCATACCTAGGAGGTTAAGCTAAAGATACAACCTTTTATAATTTAAGAATATTGCTGCCTCATCATGTCATGTGAACTCCAGATATTTATCTTAGGGGCTGCCTTTCTTTTTCTAGAAATAGCCCATGAATCTGTAATTCAGCAGGAAATCAAACCCTGGGTGGATGCGCTTTTGATTCTTGAATGACTGGCGGCCTTTAAAAGTATCATATTTTATTAGAGGATGCGATTAAAACATGAAACCACCACCAAGGAGAACGCCCCTCTTCAGAGAGGACTGACATGAGGTCCGTTTAAGCACAATGATGCTGAGACATCCTATAGGCAGCTATCCTACAGGCCGTGTCACAAGCATTGCATGGGCATTGCATCACTGGACACACAGCCCATAGTCTGACAGATTCACATGCCTCAGCCCTTCCGCCTCCTTCTCTGCCAACTCCTGCTTGGCCTTCAATGGACAGTGGATACTTGTCTGTACCTTTCAGCCTTCTCCAGTCCCCAGGGACATCACCCCTTTCAAAAAGACTTCCAGAACCACTTTCAGGAAGAGAGAGAGAGAGCAGTGGTTCTCAACCTGTGGGTTGCAACCCATTTGGGGTCCCATATCAGATATCCTACATGTTATATACTTACATTATCATTCATACCTGTAGCAGAATTAGAGTTATGAAGTAGCAATGAAGATAATTTTGTTGGTGGGGCCACCACAACATGGCAACATTAGGAAGATTGATAACCACTGGGATAGACAATTACACATCCTTGTCGTAGCTCGAGTTTGCTATAGTCTTAGGTGCTTTCTGGTATGCCTCATTACAGAATAAGCTCCCTGTATGAAATGTGGAGACTGTAGATTTGGCCCCAGCATCCATCACAATTGCTGACATGCGGAACAAGGAAGGGGTGGAGTGCTGTGGCATCCTCTGGGCCTGCCATAGCCTTGTACCGTTGGCCTTTCAACTGTGTGTACATGGATGAGCCCCACATAGGACTGCACCTGTCAGTATCTGCCAGGTCTGGTGCATACTTCCTGTCCCGAAGCATCACCAGGCCTTTGATCCCCATGATCCCCACATGTGCTACTGCTCTGAGACTGACCTGCTGCCTTTTCTAGTTTACTTTCAATTTCTCTTTCTGTGAAATATACTTCCGCCATTGCTCAGAGCTAATCACTCCATAATAAATGAAAAAGATGCAGTTCTCAGGAATGAGGAATGTAGGTAGTTACGAGGCTGTGGAGGAATAGGCCTTCTACTTGGACTTTAGGGCCATGAGAAAGTATCTGTACAAAATAACCACAAAGGACATAAAAGCCTACATGGTCCTTTGTAGAAATAGTTTATTGGTGGACTTAGTCTTGAATTTGGAATCATGAGGAGATACTTGTACCCTTTGGTCCAATGACTGCTACATTTATTAGCCAGGGTGGACTATCAGACATCAAGGATAGAAAGTTAAAAATGATCTCCAGGAGAAAAGTTATGGCTAGGAAAAGAAGGAGCAATGTATAAAAACCAAGCAAATGATAGATGGATTTATCTTACAGGAGAAAGGCCTGCATATGACATAGAAACAAAGAGTGTTAGAAGGAGAGTATATGAGACCATGGACTTGCTAGGATAGGAAACAAAGATTAAAGAATTAAAACAGGATGTATAAGTATATAAAAAGTTAGTACTTATTTTCTCTCCGATGACTATCTAAGGCAGAACCAGCCAGGAGGCAGAGGCCGCAAGAGTCGCAGGGGACTTGCAGGGTGCCAGGGACAGGATCCTCTCAGCTTCCGAGTGACAGAGCTGGATCAGGGACCCTCTCTGCCCTTTCTCTGCTAGTGGAGGGTCTGTCTCCAGGGTGTGCTTCAGCCCAGAGACTCAGAAACACCAAGAACATCTATTGCCAGAAATCAAGAGATAGCGAAAGGCAAACGCAAGAATCCTACCAACAGAAACCAAGACTGCTTGGCTTTATCAGAACCTAGTACTCCCACCACAGCAAGTCCTGGATATCCCAAAACACCGGAAAAGCAAGATTTGGATCTAAAATCATATCTCACAATGGTGATAGAGGAACTTAAGAAGGGCATGAATAACTCCCTTAAAGAAATACAGGAGAAAACAGATAAAGAGATACAAGCCCTTAAAGTGGAAACAAAAAAAAATCCCATAAAGAATTATAGCAGATCACAAGTAAACAAGTAGAAGCCCTTAAAGAGCAAACTCAAAAATCCCTTAAGGAATTGCAGAAAAAACACAAACAAACAGGTGACAGAATTGAGTAAAACCATCCAGAACCTAAAAATGGAAGTGGAAACAATAAAGAAATCACAAAAAGAGACAACCCTGGAGTTAGAAATCTTAGGAAAGAAGTCAGGAAACATAGATGCAAGCAACACTAACAGAATACAAGAGATAGAAAAGAGAATCTCAGGGGAAGAAGATAACATAGAAAACATTGACAGAACAGTCAAAGAAAATGCAAAATGCAAAAAGACCCTAACCCAAAACATCCAAGAAATCCAGGACACAATGAGAAGACCAAACCTAAGGATAACAGGTATAGAAGAGAGTGAAGATCTCCAACTTAAAGGGCCAGTAAATATCTTCAACAAAATTATAGAAGAAAACTTCC
>JADRCD010235062.1:0-41957 GCA_019843815.1 Montemys delectorum
CCAGTTCCAGGGAATGTGATGCCCTCTGGCATCCTGGGGCACCTGCATGCATGTGCTGCATATAAACTCATACACACACAGACACACAGACACACACACACACACACAATGAAACAAGTGACAATTTCCACAAGACCCGAGACTGGGAGGAGAAACACTGAGGTCTCATCACTACTGAGATCCCAGCTTTGCAGAGTCAAAGACTAGCAGTGTTTATTGAGGGTCCACAATTGGGGGCAGCCCCTGCACTCACGTGGTGTCATCCCACCGCTGCAGACACTGACTGTGGAAGCTGTGGTTGCATAGTGTGGTGAGGATGCCATTCACAGACTCGTCCATTCGCTCCAGACACACAGTGCACTTGGGGAGCTCTGTCAGGTCCATCACAGGGAGGCTGGCACCCTACAGGAAACATCTGGTTAAGGCCCAAGCTTCATCCTCTGCCATCTTCTTCAAACAAGAGACTTCTTGTTGCTTTTGTTGTTCAGTTTTGGAGACAGAGTCCCAATCTAGACCAGGCTCACCTGCAACTCTTAGCAAACCTGAATCAGCTTTCCAAGGACTCAGAGAGTGAGCCACATCTGCTGCTTTTCTTTGCTTTTTAACAAACTTTTCATTGTTTTAAATATATTTTAAAAAAAGATTTATTTATTTTATGTATATGAGTACACTGTAGCTGTCTTCAGACACACCTGAACAGGGCATCTGATCCCATTACAGATGGTTGTGAGCCACCTTGTGGTTGCTGGGAATTACACCTCTAGAAGAGCAGTCAGTGAGCCACCTCTCGATCCCAAATTTTTTAATTTTTATATGTATTGGTGTTTTGCCAGCATGAATGTCTAGGTTCTAAACATGAGCAGTGCCCATAAAGGCCAGAAGAGGGCAACAGATCCAGGGAATTGAAGTTAACAAGATGGTTGTGGGCTGTCTGGTGGGTGCTGGGAACTGAACTCAAGTCTTCCGTAAGATCAGCTAGAACTTTTGTTTTGTTTTGTTTTTTTCGAGACAGGGTTACTCTGTATAGCCCTGGCTGTCCTAGACCAGGCTCTGTAGACCAGGCTGGCCTCAAACTCAAAAATCTGCCTGCCTCTGCCTCCACCGCCCGGCTTGCAAGCAGAGCTCTTAACTAATCCATCTCTCCAGCCACGCTGCTCTCCTGCCTCAGTCCTCACACCCCCTTTTTTTGTTTTTTGTTTTCAAGACAGGGTTTCTCTGCATAGCCCTGGCTAGCCTTGAACTCAGAAATCCACCTGCCTCTGCCTCACAAGTGCTGGGATTAAAGGTGTGTGCCACCTCCACCCAGCACTCTCTCCCCTTTTTAAATCTTGCTTTTTGTTTCTTTTGGAGGTGCAGCTTAACTCAGGTATGCCTCAAATTTGTGAAGTAGTTGAAAAAGGTCTTGATTTTCTAATATTCTTCCCATTACCTTTTTAATCCTAAAATCTTTATTTTTATGTCTGTGTGTGTGTGTGTGTGTGTGTGTGTGCTCATGAGTGTATATGTGCATAGTCCATGTGCATGTATGAGCCTGTCAACACTGGATTCTCTGGAACTTGAGTCACAGGGCAATGTCAGGTGCCATATAGGGAGTTGAAAATCTGACCCTGTGTCCCCCACAAGAGCAGTAAGCAACTTAAGTGCTAAACCATCTCTTTAGCGTCTGGACTCTACCTCTTGGATGCTGAAATTTCAGGCCTACATCACTGTGGTCATGTTCTGGGTCTATTTTAATTTTTTTTAAATTATATATTTTTTTGTATTTTTGAGACAGGGTTTCTCTGTGTAGCCCTGGCTGTCCTGGAACTCACTTTGTAGACCAGGCTGGCCTCAAACTCAGAAATCTGCCTGCTTCTGCCTCCCAAGTGCTGGGATTAAAGGCGTGTGCCACCACCACGTGGCTTAAATTATATTTTTATGGCCTGGGCAGTGGTGGCGCACGCCTTTAATCCCAGCACTTGGGAGGCAGAGGCAGGTGGATTTCTGAGTTCACGGCCAGCTTGGTCTACAGAGTGAGTTCCAGGACAGCCAGAGCTACACAGAGAAACCTTCTTTGGAAAAACAAAACAAAACAAAACAAAAAGTTACATTTTTATTTAGAATGTGTGTGTGTGTGTGTGTGTGTGTGTGTGTGTGTGTACATGTCTCTACACACATGTGGAAGCCAAAGAACTTTCACAAGTTAGTTCTCTCCTTAATCCACTTGCATTCCTTGGACTGAAGGAAACACCTTTATCTGCCGAGTCTGTGAAACCCGACTGTTCTGGAACTCAATTTGTAGAGCAGATACTGGACTCAAACTCATAGAGATCTGCTTCCTCTGCCCAAGTACTAAAAGCGTGAGAAAGCCTGGCTATTCGGATCTCCTGGAAAAGGAAGGAAATCTTACAGTATCATGGAAGCTCTCTGCCCTCCAGAGCCAAAGCTGCTATTTACTATAAATGACCGAGGGAGGGAGCCAGTAGTACAGCCCAGGCTCCAGGGCAGCTGCCCTGCTGCAGAGGAGAGCCAGAGCACGTAGACAGCACAACTGAACCTTAGCACTCAGGAGGCTGAGACAGGAGCATCTCTATGAAGTCGAGGCCATCCTACTCTACACTGTAAGTTCTAGGACAGCCTGCCTTAAACAAGCAAAACAAAAATCTGAGTGTGCCCGGCAGTGGTGTCTTGAAAAAACAAAAGAAAAAGAAACCAGGTGTGCTACACATGCATGTGACCCAGCACTCAGGAAGCAGACGTAAGAGACTACTGAGTTGGAGGCCAGCCTATGCTGTACAATAAGGCCTTGTCCCCAAATCAGAGTAAAGAAAAGAATTCTGCATTGTTAAAACTATTCCAGCATGGGGCTGGGAGACAGCTCAGTGGGTAAGAGCACTGACTGCTTTTCCAGAGGTCCTGAGTTCAATTCCCAGCAACCACATGGTGGCTCACAACCACCTGTAATGAGATACGACGCCCTCTTCTGGAGTGTCTCAAGACAGCTACAGTGAATTACAGGGGATCGAGCGGGGCCGGAGCAAGTGGGATGGGCAGAGCTCCTGAGTTCAAGTCCCAGCAGCCATACACATGATGGCTCATGGCCATCTGTACAGCTACAGTGCATTCATACAATAAATTCATTCATAAAATAAATCTTAAAAAGAGATGTATGTTTAAAAACAAAACAAAACAAAACAATCCCAGCATGGTGAAGTACAGTTTGGAGCAGAAAGAAACATATTTGTTCACACTAACTAACCCCAACATCCTGACTAGCTTTTTGTTTTAGGGTTCTCCGTGTAGCCCTGGCTGTCCTGGATCCAGCTGTGTAGACCATGCTAACCTCCAACTCATAGAAATTCACCTGCCTCTGCCTCCCAGGTACTAGTATTAAAGGCCTGTGCTACCACTGCCCGGCTTGTTTTCTACATTTTGTTTGTTTGTTTGTTTGTTTGTTTTTCAGTCAGGGTTTCTCTACATAGCTCTGGCTGTCCTAGAACTCACTCTGTAGACCAGGCTGGCCTCAAACTCAGAAATCCACCTGCCTCTGTCTCTCAAGTGCCAGGATTAAAGGCATGCGCTACCAATGCCTGGCTGTTTTCTACATTTTAAAAATGAGATATAATGGGCTGGACAGATGGCTCAGCAGTTAAGAGCACTGACTGCTCTTCCAGAGGTCCTGATTCAATTCCCAGTAACCACATGGTGACTTGCACCATCTGTAATGGGATTTGATACCCTCTTCTGATGCGTCTGAAGATAGCTACACTGTACTCATATAAATAAAATAAATAAAAAATAAATCTTTTTTAAAAAAATGAGATATAATTTTCCACTACTTTTTTTTTTTTTTTTTAAAGCAAGGCCTTACAATGTTAGCTTTGCCCTTGCCAAGCCACCTGTGAACTCATGCCCCTCCCCATCTCAGTGCTAAGACTCTCCATTTAAAACTGGGTGGATTTTAGTATGTCCATACTAAGTATTCCATCGTGCACCCAGCACCACCATCCATCAACAATTCATCAGCCCAGACAAACCTCCACATCTGTTAGCTGGTCCCTCCCATTCCCCTTTTGTCCCCGACCCCAGAACCTGTCTTCTGTTTCTACTCTCAGTCTCTACAGTCAGGCCTACTCCTGATGTTTGTGCAAGCATCTTAACATTCAGTTCTGTACGGATCAAAGTTTCTCATCAGACGTAAGAAGTCTTCACACTCACATCCTCAGATTTCAGCACTTCAGCTCTTTCCACATAGACCAGCTGGCAGACATCATCTTCGATTGAGTTGAACTGGCGGCCGTTGCACGCGATGTAGAAGCTGTCCGCATCAGCCTGTACACAGAGATAGGGAGAGGTCATGGAAGATGCACTCTGTTCCCACATTCCCACACATTTACAATTGGAGGAGAAGGCAAGCACCAGAAGTAACAAGTCCTGGAGCCACTGCAGCTCGGTGTCCAGGCTGTTGAGAAGTCTGCCTTACAAGGCAGAAGGCACTGCCACGTGCTGAGCAGAGAATAGTCAATGTGCCATCTGTCTACAACCTCCCGGACAGCTCTGTCCCTGGGAGTCATTTATGTGGCACTTGGAAGAAGACACAGAGATACATCTTAAAATTCTGGAACAAAATTGTAACTGTCACAGAAAAATTCTAAAAAAAAAAAAGGGGGGGGGTGCAGAGATGGCTCAGTGGTTAAGACTGTTCTTCTAGAGGTCCTGAGTTCAATTCCCGGCAACCACATGGTGGCTCACAACCATCTGTAATGGTCCGATGCCCTCTTCTGGTGTGTCTGAAGACAGCTATAGTGTACTCCCATACATCTAATAAATAAACAAACAAACAAATAAATAAATAAATAGATAATGCCCTTAAAGAACCATCATTTTCACTTCAGTTGAGAAAAAAAAGAAAGAAAGAAAAGTTAGGCATGCTGTCGCATGCATTTAATCCCACCAGCACTTGGGAGGCAGAGGCAGGTGAATCTGAGTTCAAGATTAGCCTCATCTACATAGTGAGTTCCAAGACATAAAGGGTGACACAGAGAAACCCTGTCTCAAAAAACCAAAACCAAACTCAAGATGTGTGTTAAGGAAGAAGGAGCAGTACGGATGAGAAGCCAGCTCCTCCTCAGTAGAGTGAGGAAGCACAAGGTGAAGCACTCCACAGCACTCCACCACTGACCTAGTGCAGGTCAAGGTGTCCTAGACTGGGGCTGGGAGAGAGCTCAGCTGCTCTCACAGAAGTCCAGGGCTCAGTCCGCACATGGCAGTTCACACCCAGAGTAAGCAGCCTGTAACACTGAGCGGTGTTCTTTCATGGTGGATGGAGAATAGAACAGACACGGCGAAGGTAAAGGCAAACCAACCCCTGGCTCGGGCTTAGTGGGAAGCAACAAGACAACTCAGTGTTTAAACTCAGTTTGTCACGGCAGGGGCATCAGACAAACACAGGAAGGCTGCCTGCTTCAGCACTAGTAATGCAGACAAGCTGCTTAGGGGATGGGGGCAGCTTCTTCAAACACAAAACTGTTTTGACTTCCACTAGCGGACTCAAGGCTGTTCCACCAAAGCATCCTACTTGCCCGGCCTTTTCAGGGTTTCAGTCTCACAGCCATCATACATTTCTTCAACAGTTTTTAATTCCACTCCAGTTATGTAACCTCATAGATTTTAACATTTATTCTTATTTTGTGTGTAAGGGTGTTTTGTCTGTATGTATGTGTACCATATGCATGCAGTACCTGAGGACGCCAGAAGAGGGCATCTGATCCACTTCAAATGTGGATACAGTTATGAGCCAATTGGTTCTCAGAGACTGAACTAAGACCCCCTCCAAGACCAGCCAGCACTCTTGACTCCCGAGCCATCTCTCCAGCCCCACACTTTGGATTTTTGGTTATTTATGTTTTCTTCATATAAGCCATTGAACTGTGCCCTGAGAAGGACAGACAAGTCTGATGTAGTTTTACTGAAGGGGCAGTGCATTTTAAGTTCAGACATGTAGAGCTGGCTGTGGGACAACTTTCTTTCAATGAAGGGGCCTCCCCATCCTCCAGTGTTCCCAGATACACTACTGGATGAGGAGGAAAATCTCACAGGCTGAGATGCTTACTGAGGAAAGAGCTAGGCTAGGAGGAGGCTTGGCTCAACTTGCACAGTGCAAGGCACTGACTACAGCTGCTGAAAAAACCAGAGGCCTCCTTGGATCATGAGCTGTGTTAAGTGCTCATTAAATAACAGGGCTCATCACAGAAAGGATAGGTAGAAGACTAAATCCAACCCACACTATGCACATTATATTCCTGAGGGAACTGTTCATCTGTATCAAAGGAATGTACTTTCGTGGCTGGTTTTAGGTTAGCCTGGTCTACCGAGCAAGTTCCAACCAAGAATACACAGAGAAACCCTGTCTGGAACAAGAAAGAAGAGTCTGAGGGGCATGGGCTGGAGACATGGGTCAGTGTAAAGACTATTTGCTCTTTCAGAGGACCCAGGTTTGATTCCCAGCACCCACATGGCGCTCACAACCATCCCTAACTTCAATTGTAGTGGGTCAGATGCACTCTTCTGAGCTCCAAGGACACACACATTACAGTATATGACATACACACAGGCAAAACACTCATACACAGAAAACTAAATAATGCTTAAGGGTAGTTTTCATGACCTCAGGAGATCTTTTCCCTAAAGAGACTAAATACTAGAATTATAAAACAACCAGAAATTTAAAGAATGTCAACTTCGGGTTTTGTTTAATTTTGTTGTTCTATTCTGAGAGGAACAATCCATTATGATCAGGGCTTCCTCTGCCTTACTGTCACAGATATACAGAGCTGAATGGGTTTTTCTGTGTAGCTCTGTCTGTAATGAGATCTGACGCCCTCTTCTGGTGTCTGAAGACAGCTACAGTGTACTCACATACATAAAATAAATCTAAACTCTGTAGGCCCGGCTGGCCTCAAACTCAGAGACTGGCCTGTCTCTGCCTCCTGAGTGTCGGGATGAAAGGTGTGCACCAGCACTGGCCAGCTGGGCTGTCTGTGTTTTTATGTTTAAGAAGACCAGAATCCCAGGTAGTCCTGAACAAGCACATGAGGGAGAAGCCCCTACCGTGTCCTACCCATTTTGGTTCACATGTCCTGGTGACTTACAAATTCCTTCCTCAAAGACTGAATTTCCTCGAGGTCATATTATCAATCTGTAAGTTTTCACCGACCTCCAAAAAAAAAAAAAAACTGAGAGAACAAGGGCCAGCAAGATGATGGAAAAACTAAAGACACTTACCACCACCAAGCCTGACAGGTTTTGTTGTGAGAATTTTGGTTTCTTTAAAAACCCAGTTATGATACATGAATGTTTTTTGTTTTTTTAAAAAAAAAAAGATTTATTTTATGTATGTGAGTACACTGTAGCTGTCTTCAGACACCAGAAGAGGGCATCATATCTCATTACAGATGGTTGTGAGCCACCATGTATGTGGTTGCTGTGATTTGAACTCAGGACCTCTGGAAGAGCAGTCAGTGCTCTTAACCACTGAGCCATCTCTCCAGACCAAATGTTTTTGTTTTAAGCCCAGGTGTGGGATATGGGGCTTCTTCAGACCGTCCGCAGCCATTAACTACAAATGCTTCCTGCTCTAGGAGGGGCTTGATTTTTGCCATCTGTAGAGTTTACATTTGGGACTCTGGAGAGGGTGTAAATGGGAAAGCCCCAAGAAGGCCTGTGGTGACTGCCGCTCCCCCTGCTGCTGGATTGCTGGTTGGAGATATTCTGACCACAAAGACTGGACTTGCCCCAGGGAACTATACTCAGCAAGAAGTAGTCTAAAGAGGTCTACACCCCTTCACCTCTAACCTTTCTCTACTCCCTAGTGTTGGGGGTGTGGGAGGTATTGGAAGGGATTAGGGTGGAATAAGGGTTGGAAGGATGGTAGATATAAGGACTGAATAAAGTACCCCAAGAAAGTAGAGTTACAGGGTTTGACTCCTGAAACCCACACAGGCTAGAAGGGACTGCTACCAACACACACAAAAGTAAATGCAGACAGTCAAGGCCAACAGAAGTTATAGGACATTCACAAGACTTCTGCGTTCTCAGAAAGAGTAGTGAGAACACAGACAGCTGCCCTTATATGGACTCAAGCTACAATCTTCACGTGATGCTTCTGACATAACTTTGGGAAGTGACTAGCTGGATCCTATGTGTACCTGTTCTGTGGGTCCCTTCAAAGTAGTTCTCAGTATAAGAGTACACACCTGTCATCAAGCAGTGGTGGTACACACCTTTAATCTTAGCACTTGACTTGGGAGGCAGATGCAGGTGGATCTTGTGAGTTTGTGGCCAGCCTGATCTGCATAGTAAATTCCAGGACAGCCAGGACTGTTACACAGAGAAACCTTGTCTTGAAAAACCAAAACTAAATGAAAGAAAAGAGTACATAGTTGTCAATTTGACTTTACAAAGCACCCTTCCACTAGGAATATTAAAAATGTGTTTTGAGAGCTCAGTAGTTAATAGCAGTGGATGCTTTTTCAAAGGACCCAGGTTTGGTTCAACAACACATGGCTCACAGCCATTTGCAATCCATGTTCCAGAGGAATGTCACACCCTCTGATGGCCTCCATGGACACTACACACAAATGGTGCACAGACATACATGCAAGCAAAACACTTACCTATACACAGAAAATTAAAACGTTTTTGTTCTGTTTTTTGAGAGCCCCAGCTGTCCTGGCCTTCACTAAGTGGATCAGGTTGGCCTCAGACTCAACAGAGATCTCCCTGCCTTTGCTTCCTGAGTGCTGGGATTAAAGACATGTGTCACCATGCCCCATAAAATAAATCCTAAAAAAATAAAACCACAAAAGTCAAGGTGTTCAACTCCACTGCAGACCCAGATTCAGAAGTTGACGCTAAGGTCGGAAATATACCTCACCGCTGACTGACAGGTCTCCTGAGGTGCTTCAGAGATGTGTGCCAGTGGCTCCCTAAGTGGTTAGACTTGGTGGCTCCAGTTAGTATCAAGAATAGTGATACCATCACAGGCCCCCATGATAATAGCTTTGTGCTCACAGTCCTGCCTGCTAGCCAGATACTTGGTTAGTGTCCCATGGAAGCTTCAGGATTCTGTATTCGTTATTTCAAAGGTGAGGAACTTGGCTGCAGAAAGGTCAGTGATTAGTTATATTGCTAGACATTAATCACTAAGATGGAGAAGGCCATTTTTCATAGTGAGGACTGGGACATAGAAGTGGGGGAGGGGCAGTCATTGCTTTTATTTATTTACTTTTTATTTTTTAAAGATACGGGTTTTTTAAAAAAAGATTTATTTATTTATTATATGTAAGTAAACTGTAGCTGTCCTCAGACACTCCAGAAGAGGGAGTCAGATCTCATTATGGATGGTTGTGAGCCACCATGTGGTTGCTAGAATTTGAATTCAGGACCTTCAGAAGAGCAGTTGGTGCTCTTAACCGCTGAGCCATCTCACCAGCCCAAAGATATGTTTATTTTATACATATGAGTACACTGTCGATGTTTTCAGACACACCAGAAGAGGGCACTGGATCCCATTACAGATGGTTGTGAGCCACCATGTGGTTGCTGGGATTTGAACTCAGGACCTGTGGAAGAGCAGACAGTGCTCTTATCCGCTGAGCCGTCTCTCCGCCCCAGCCATTGTTTTTAATTCACTAGTCACAGCAATACTTTATAGTGTCTGCACTATACAAGTGATTAACAAGTACCATGAAGGAAAAGGCACAGAACTAAATGATAAACTGTCTAAGAACATAATAAGCCCAAATTTGATATGCACATTAATGCCTATAATCCCAAGTCAAGAGGCTGAGATCAGGAATATGTCTGAGAGTTCAAGGCTAGCCTGGGATAGATAAAGAAATCTACAGTATCACAAACTACAGATGAGAACTTGTCAGAAGTAAAATAAAGTATCTCTAAATATTATATATGGAGATGTGGTAGTACATGTCTTTAAGCCAAACACTTTCGAGGCAGAGTCGAGCAGATCTCTGTGCCTTTGAGGCGAGCCTGGTAGATGTGGTTAATTCCAATCTAGCCAGAGCTACATAGAAAACCACTGCCATTAGGAAAAAAAAAAAAAAAAAAGATTATGTGGGATGCCTCAGCAAGTGAAGGCATCCGCTACCAAGCCTCACAGTCTAAGACTCACATGGTAGAAGAAGAAAACTAACCCCTGAAAGTTGTCTTTTGATCTGCACGTGACCAAACACACATATGCATACAAAATAAGTAAGTGATATGTAATTTGTAAAAGTTGTATACAGGGGCCAGTGAGATGGCTCAGTGGGTAAAGTCACTTGCCCCAAGCCTAACAATGCAAACCCAATCAATCCCTGTAACCTACACGAAGTAGAGAGTTGATTCCTGCAAGCTGTCCTCCCTGCCCACACACACACATGCTCACACACAGAAACACATATTACTGAACATCCACTACTGCTGTCCACACTGTATTCCTGAACAAGAAAGCCTGTGTCATGAGTTCCCTTTTACTCACAAACCTTTGTAACCCATTAGAGTGACAAGAACAAATGAACTGTCAAAACACCAATTTGTCAACAAGTGGGATGGGACACTTTATCTGGAGCTGAGAGAAGCTGATTTCTCTCAAATTAAAGCTCTGTGTAGCAATGATTGTCCTAGAACTCATTCTGTAGACCAATATAGCCTCAAACTCAGTGACCACCTGCCTCTGCCTCTATAGTAGTGGGATTAAAGGTGTGCGCCACCACCACCTGAATACTAACATGGTCAAAGTTCAATGGACAAATATCACAGAATATAAAAACATAGAGAAAAAAGCTTGAGTCAACTCAAAGCTGGGACATCCCCTCAGTGACATGAGTAAGTGGGTAGAACTCACCTCATGCTATGTTCATATACAAACACACATGCTCTTAAGAACCAACATGCTTACAACGGCACAAGGAAGAGAGGAGCTGACAAAGTCTTCCTAATTCAAAACCGCACGAGCACTTTCACATCTAAGACACTTCTGCTCGTTCAGGGCATCTGTCAGCCTCTGTATTGTCTATCATTCCTTTTTTTTTTTTTAAAAGATTTATTTATCATTATATGTAACTATACTGCAGCTGTCTTCAGACACTCCAGAAGAGGACGTCAGATCTCATTAGGGTTGTGAGCCACCATGTGGTTGCTGGGATTTGAACTCAGGACCTTCGGAAGAGCAGTCAGTGCTCTTAACCGCTGAGCCACCTCTCCAACCCCCAACACCAACATTTTTAAAAAATCAAAAAAACTGAAGCCAGCTGTGGTAATTGACACCTTTAATTCCAGCACTTGGGAAGGCAATCTCTGTAAGTTGGAGGCTAGCCTGATCTACAGAGCAAGTTCAGGGATACCCAGAGCTACATAAAGAAACTCTGTCTTGAAAAACCAAAAAAAAAAAAAAAAAAAAAAAAAAAACCCAAGATAACCAAATCAGCCACAAGTTGAACTTGGAATCTTCTGATCTATATTACAGGTATTTATCCATTGTTCCACTAGCCTGCACTCACATAATTTAAATTTCTTTTTTTTTTAAATTTTTCTCTGTATAGCCATGGTTGTCCTGGAACTCACTCTGTAGACCAGGCTGACCTACAACTCAGAAATCTGCCTGCTTCTGCCTCCCAAGTGCTAGGATTAAAGGTGTGCTCCACCATTGCCCGGCTTTTTTTTTTTTGTTTTAAAATTGGGTATGGTAGTTCCAACACTTGGGAGGCAAAGGCAGACATATCTCTGTGAATTTCAGGTCAGCCTGGTCTTCAAAGCAAGTACCAGGCCAGCCAGGGCTAGACAGTGAGACCCTGAAGAGAAGAGAAGAGAAGAGAAGAGAAGAGAAGAGAAGAGGAAAGGAAAGAGGACTGGAGGCTCAATGGTTAAGAGCACTGACTGTTCTTCTAGAGGTCCTGAGTTCAATACCCATACATGGTGGCTCACAACCATCTGTGATGGGATCTGATGCCCTCTTCAGGTGTGTATGAACACAGGTACAGTGTACTCATATATATAAAATAAGTATTTTGTAAAAAAGCCAAAGTAATTGTATTTCTAATAGCCTAATAGCCGTGGGGCTACGACCACATCAACCACACCCTAAAAGCCATATCTGAATTTGAGGCATAAAAAATATACAACTGACATCGCAGTTTCTATGGCACGTCTGCAGCAGAGAGATGTGTAGCATCTTAACTTTTACCTGTGCACTGAACTTGATCAGCACCATATACTGATTCGGAGTAGAGTCCCTGATGATTTTCATTTGTTCAATTACATCATTGAATGGGGCAACAAACTTCATAAGGTCATGACTGGTCATGGTGGCAGGGACGGTGAGGACACATAGCATGGCACTGCGCCGCACGTCTTCTTTTAGGGAGGTCATCTTACTAAGAGGAAGACAATAAAATCGCCTTGAAAAGTCTGGAGAACAACAACCAAATGACTCTTCTGTCCAAGAAAATATGAAAAATAAAATGGCCAGTTATTTCACAAATCAACTCAAATAACTGGTGAGTTTACTCGAAGCATACACTTATGAGTACCCAGGTCCTTCCTTTTCCATATGTCTTGCACTTTAAGGCAAGTCCTAAATGTTCTACATTACCCCCACCAGAGTTTTCAATCTTTTTTTTTTTTTTTTTTTCAAGACAGGGTTTCTCTGTGTAGCCCTGGCTGTCTCACTCTGTAGACCAGGCTGGCCTCGAACTCAGAAATCCGCCTGCCTCTGCCTCCCAAGTGCTGGGATTAAAGGTGTGCGCCACCACTGCCCGGCTTTATTCTCTTTTTAAAAAATATTTATTTTTATGTGTATGAGTGTTGCCTACACATATGTCTGTGCACCCCATGCAGGCCTGATGCTTAGAAGAAAAGGCATCTGGAACTAGAGTTAAAGATGGTTGTGAGTCACCTTGTGGGTGCTAGAAACTGAGCCCAGGTCCTCTGCAAGAGCAGCCAGTGCTCTTAACCTCTGAGCCATATCTCCAGGCCCATGTTTCAGTCTCTTTAATTTTTCGATCATAATCTATTGTTGAATAACTCTGAGGCATGGTGGTACTGTGAAGTTCTCTTAAGAGCTCCAGAAGAAGAGTAAGCGCAAATCTATTCAACAATTCTAAGCTCTGACGATAGGACTGAAGATTAGAAAAAGTACTATCGATCCAAACAGCTTCAAGGGAGAGAAACCTACAAGGCAATTTGCTTTTGATATGCTGGAGACGGATGGGGACAACTGGGATCTGAATTGGCTGCCTGATGACTGGCTGCTTCCCAGGTTCCCTGGGGGGACATGGCGGCAAGTTTGGGCAAAGACAGTTGTTGAGACATCAACCAATTATCGTACCCAGAGAGCTGAAGACCCAGCTGGTGGGTTATCTGTCCAGGTACCTCCTTTTCTTGGGAAAAAAAAAATTGTAAAAGCCAGGCCTAATGGTACACACCTTTACAGACCTTGTCTCAAACAAAAAAACAAAAACTCTAAAACCAGATAAAAAATGACGCCATGAAAACAGGCATTTCAATTAACATCACCTGGCTTCTGTGGTTTGGTACAGTTACGGTAGAGACATAAACACGCCTTTGTCTTTGGTTCCTTTTGTTTTTAATCCTCCAATCAGTACCCATGCCTAATGGCTAACAGAATATTTCCCAAGCATTTCTGACACATTATATCTACATGTTGGGTTTTTTTTGTTTTGTTTTGTTTTGTTTTGAGTAAGGAAAGCTTTGGTCCAATCTACATTGTCAAACACACAGAACTCTGTAGTCTACGGTACCTGAGGGCAGTATGTTGTCAGAATTTTCTCCCTACTCAAAGCAAAATCAGAGCAGTCTGCAGGAAGAGAGCTTTGCTTACTTTGTCTTGTACAAGTGCATAATGCCGTGGACTATTTCAACTGAAGGGTTGCCACTGAAGAAGGAAATCTGGTCTGGGAGCTGTTTGGATGGAGACTCTGGGGCTGTATTCACAGACTCACTCTGCTCTCTACTTCTCTGTGCAGAGACGGGGGCTGCAGAAGACTTCTTTTCTTCAATCGTGTCTCTTAATTCATCTTACAAAGTGAAAAGTAGCACATCACAAACAGCTGGAAATAAGCCCTAGAAGCCTAAAAAAGTTACAATTTCAAGTGCAACAGAGAAACTACTATATTGCATTATACTCATGCTGGGTATGATGGCTCATGCCTGTAATCCCAACACCAGGAGGCTGAAACAGGAAAGCTGCAAAAAGACCATGTCACAAACCAAAGAACTATACTGTTGAACTGTTGGGCTTGGGAATAAACATCTCCTCGTACCCTTGTAAAAATCCCTTAACAGGGGGTGGGGTGAGAGGGCAATATTTGGAATGTAAATAAATGAAATAATTTAATAAAAAAAAAAATCTCTTAACACTCCCAAAACCCAACAGCAGCTCCTCCCACATCCAACAGCAGCCCAACACAAGCAGGCAACATTGCCCATTGGCTCCTCAGTGACAGTCAGGGCTCTCTGAAAACTGAACCTTCCAGTTCTGACCACACCTATGCTGAACATGCAGAAAGCATCCAGTTCCTCAGCTGTGCAGGCCAGCAGGGCAGGGAGGCCGCAACAGGCTTACCCTAATGCACGGCTCCACTGGAGTCGAGTTATTGTAATGAGCACTCCCACCAGAGTGAGAACCCACTTTGCTATGATCGATCGAGTTTTTCCCTGTATTATTCTTTTAAAACAGGGTTTTAGGGTATGTTTCCAAACTCCAGGGTTTAAATAAACCTCTTGAAAAAGACAATGAAATATGCTTCACAAATCATATAAGTGGTGGGGGGAAAAGCATGCTGAAACTACATCTCAGTTGGTGGAGTGTTACCCTCACATGCATAAAGCCCTGGGTCTGTCCCCAGCAGCATGCAAACTGGATGTACTGGCGTATACACATAATCCCACCACTCAGGAGGTGAACATAAAAAGATATGAACTTCAAGGCCATCCTCATTAATAAACACACCAGAGGTAAGCCTTATCGGCTCATCAACCACAAAGAAAAAAGCCTAGCCAGGGGCTCAGAGTACAAGAGCACAGCCAGGCTTCCTGAGGGCATACCTGAGCTGGCCTTCATGGTCTCAATAATGACATCAGTCATTTCCCGACGGCCAAGGTGCTGGTGGATGATTGCTGCTTTTTCCCCGGCTGACTTCCCTTCTAGACAGGCGACAGCTGAAGCCAATGTCTTCTTTTTGATCTCCTCATCCGACATCTCTCCAGCTGAAGAACACATGAAAGATTAATACCTTCTGACAGAACAAATTCCTCTCACTTCTCGGCACTTCAATCAGTAAGTTCCTCCTCCTCTATGGCACTTCCCTGTGGATGAGGCACTTTGCCAGGGTTGGCCTCAGTCCCTCTAGTTCTAGTCATGAATAAGCAGCACTTCAGAATCCACGAGATATGACTGAACCTTAACAACAGCTCTGAGGCAGACACCAAGCTTGTCCAGCTCAACACTCAACCCACACAATCCAGCACACAGTAGGAGCTCTCACTCTAGACTTTGCTGCATAAATGTCTCCACGACTGGGCCTGTATGAAGTTACCTGTTTGTGCCTAGTACAACTTAGTTGACTTTCAGATCTAGGGTCATTTTTAGCCCTTGAAAGCCGTTGTAACCTTGCAATAAACCAGTCATTTGAGTCCCAAAGACCAAGAAAGGCCATAACTCACTCTTCCACTGCAGTTCCTAAGGCAGGACTCAAGAGTGTCCAGTGACGCCATCCTTCCGAGAGCGTCAGCCCAGCTCTCCAAATTAAGTAAGTGTTCCTTTCTCTTTTGCATCAACTTATGACATCTAGTCCGTATGGCACAAATTAGAGACCAAGTCTGACTCAGGGCACGAAAAAACTCTGACAGATACCAAGCAACCGCCCTCCCACGCCCTCCCACCTTTTCTCTGTTTGTCTGTCTAGACTGGTCCTCCTGCCTCCACCTCGGGAGCTCAATGTTATCAGGTACTGTTGGGACGATCAAGGGAGGGCCGAAGCTGCATGACCCACTAAGGAAGTCTGTGGCTGGTGGTGAAGACGTCAGGTTCTCGGGCCCGGCTGGGTTAGAACCTGTGTTTCCAGCCACTCATACTTAACTTTGTGCAAATCGTTTGACCACTGGCCTGTCTGCCAGTTTGAGAAAGGCGCACAGCATCCCGCCAGGCCGCGCTTCCTCGCAGCGAGGGCCACGTCGAGCAGAGGCGCCTGGCCAGCCCGGGGGCGGGCGGAGCGAGGGCTGCCGACCCGCCGGCCCTGCGCGAGGCCGCGGACTCACCGGCGGCGCTGTAGCCGAAATCGGCGGGGACCGGCGAGTGACCCGCGAGCTCCAGTCGGATGACCACCAGTGACACACTCATAGGACTGGCGCTGGTCGGCGTGGGCCCCGGCGGGCTGACGGAAGGTTGCGGGCCGAGCCCAGAGGCCGAGCGGCCCGCGGTCGGCAGCGCCGCCACCGCCTCAGAGCCGCGGCCGCCGCCTCAGCAGCGGCAGCCCCTCTCGCGCAGCCGGCCGAGCCACAACAACCTCCACTTCCGCCTCTCGGCCTCCGTCTCTGACCCGCAGGGTCGCGCACGCGCACGCGCCGACGGGAAGGGGCGAGGCCCCGGGCGCGCATGCGCTTTCGGCAGCCGCTTCTGAACCTTGGCTGACCGTCTGGACAGAGCAGTGTCCGAGGAGCATGCGCAGTCCCTGCAGCCCGTTCTGGCTTCTTTTTTGCGTTTGACCCCTCTCTCCGTTTGTTCGCCTAGTTTCCCCGCGGGGCTCACCGAGACTCTAAGGGTTCGCAGAGACTCTGAGGGTTCCTGGGTCTTCGACCTCAGGGTTGTAACTTTTTGCAGGTATGGCGATGGGCTGGTTAGGAGCGCATTGGCTTCACAGATATTCCACTGAGAGCCGAACACTGCGGGGCTGCACGGGATGATGGTTTTGCGGATACAGAAAACAGCCCCGGACAGGACAGCCTTCCGCACTCGTGCGATCCTGAGCTAGTTTCTGCATAACCACACGGTTGTGTGAAACGAAACGCTGTGTAGAGACAGGGATACGCCGGAAAGCTTATAGGTCATGGTTAAATTTAGTTTTGTTAGTTGTGTTTGGTTTTGGTTTGTTTGTTTGTTTGTTTGTTTGTTTGTTTAGTTTCTGGATTTCACCCCCCGTACTCCCCCCACCCCATCCCGCGCCCGGAGTCAGAGTTTCTCCAAGTACACCTGGCTGTCCTGGAACTCCTTTTATAGACCGGGCTGGCCTCAAACTCAGAGATCTGCCGGCCTATGCCTCCTGAGTTGTGGGAAACAGGCCTGCCCACCACTGGGTCTGGCCATTCTTTAGTTGTTTTAAGCTTTTGAGTTGTTTTGAGACCACATCTGGTGTAGCCCAAGCTATCTCGAACTCTATTTATAGGACAAAAGATAAGCTGTGTGCTCTATGTATTGGAAACAGATGTCCTTGAACTTTTGACCCACCTGCCTCTTCTACTTCGACAGTGCTAGGGTCACAGGCTTCTGCTCAAGGCTTTGTGCTTCACGAGGTGGCAGGATAGATGTAACTCAAGAATTGTCCTCTGTGCAGGTGCTACCGTGGGCATACACACTGAGGAATGCACTTCGTGGCAGAGTGCTTAGGGCATAGGCTCTGGGTTCAGTGTCTAGCACACACACACACACACACACACACACACACACACACACGACATAATCGACATAATGTCCAGTACACACACACAAGAGAAAGAAAAAGGAAAGGAAAGAAAGAAAGAAGGAAAGACAAAAGCCAGCTAGTCAGTGCATATATGGAGAAAACCACAACGGGATAGGATGGTATTGTGTGCGTGCTATAGTGGAAGACATGCAGAGAGACTGTATACAAATTGTACCTGTAACAGGGAAGCCCGCTCCGTAGACGTGCTTATGTTCTTTCCTATGTGATATGTCTCATACCCTTTTAGTGCCAGGGTTTCCCCACTTCTGTTCCCATTTCACATCCTGGTAACCCTTCCAGGGTGCTGCATGTGTGTCTGTGACCATAGATGTCAGTAGTACTGTCACCTGGTGATGATCACCAAAAAAGTGTGCCCAGATATCGCCAAACCACACCACCATCATGGAGAATGGCAGGCATATATGAAAGTACACAAGCCACCCACACAGTGTAGATCATCTGACCGTGTGTCAGACGTGTTCATGATGCTGACGCTGACCTTGGGCCTTCAGCATGCTAAGCACATGCCGTGACGCTGAGGCACACCTCGACTCAAGTGTTAGATAACCCTAAGTAGTGTGCCACATAATAACTGGATAGCTCTACATTATCTACCATAGGCAATGGTGACCCGCTCCCTACCTTTGCAATAGGTACTATAATTGCCCCCATTTCACAGAGGAGGAACCTGAGGCTCAGAGAGGGCAGCTTACCCAGGACCTCACTCTCAGTGGGTAGCAGAGTCAAATTTGGAAACCAGTCAATCGAGATCACTTATGTCTTCACTGTACCGTCTCTGTATTATAAAACTACACACGTGTGGATGTTTATGATGGAGGCAGGACTTTAGTCTAATCTCATTCTGATTGACAGGAGAAAACAAAGATGCTTTGTATATAGAAGATGCCAGTTCCAGGAAACTAGCATTGTTAACCAGGAATGGACAAGCTGTCACAGCTCTTCCCGGCTGTCAGCCACTCAAGTGTGTCTCTAGCGCTTCCTTCCCTGCATCCCTCTCTCCCTTTTCTTGCTGGATAGCCTGGGATAGCCTGGCATTCAAGGCTGCCCCGCCTCTGCCTCTCTTGTGCTAGGGATATATAGTCAAGCATCCTCACGACTCCAGGCTATTGTCTGATCTATCCAGTTTCTCATCCTTCAGGTCACTTAGCCTGAGGAGCTGTTCTGACTCTAGCACCAAGCCCCAGGGGATGGCTGTCTAAAAGACAACTCAGTCCTTGCCTCGTGGGGCTTACTCTAGGAGCAGATAGGAGAACAGTTAGTATGTAGAGGGTATATACCCCACTACAGGTGTGGAAAAGGGACATTGGGGTGGGAGCCCACCACACAACTGCCACAGTCAGCTTGAGGGAAGAAATAAAAAGAAGGCAAGGCTGCGGTGGAAAAGGGAGTGGAAATTCACCCGCCAGATGAAGCAGGGGAAGGCTCCAGTCTGCCAGCACAGCAGGTGCCAAGGTCTGGAGAGAGGGAGACAGAGTGCTTGCCTAGTGTGCACAAAGGCCAGAGTCCTATTCCCCAGGGATACACAACCCAGAAGTGGTAATGTAAGCCTGTAACCTCTGCCTCCTGTCAGTTTGTTGTCCCTCATAGAATTTGGCCTCAGCATTGAAAGGAGTTTATCAGCCTTAAAGTTTGGGGTGTAGTTTGTTTTTTTGTTTGTTTGTTTGTTTGTTTGTTTTTTCGAGGCAGGGTTTCTCTGTGTAGCCCTGGCTGTCCTGGAACTCACTCTGTAGACTAGGCTGGCCTCGAACTCAGAAATCTGCCTGCCTCTGCCTCCCAAGTGCTGGGATTAAAGGCGTGCCCCACCACTGCCCAGGTTTTTTTTTTTTAACTACTAAATTCAGCCAAATTTTGATGAATAAGTACATCATGCCATTTTCAAGATTTACCATTGCGAGGCATGGTGACGTACGCCTTTAATCCCAGCACTTGGGAGGCAGAGGCAGGCAGATTTCTGAGTTCGAGGCCAGCCTGGTCTACAGAGTGAGTTCCAGGACAGCCAGGGCTACACAGAGAAACCCTGTCAAGAAAAAAAGCAAAAAGCAAAAACAAAACAAAACAAAACAAAAAAACACCAAAAAAAAATCAAGATTTACCTTTTAATCTTTTGTTAGCTGGGTACGGTGCACATGTGTGCCTCCCATACCAGCTAACTAGGGAGACTAAGGCAGGAGGATTACCTGGACCCAAGCACCTGAGACAGCTTGGGCAGCAGAGCAAGCCCATCTCAAGACTAAAAGAGAAAAAAGAAGAAAGGTTCCTTTTTTAGGCCTTGGCTTTGTTTGCTGCTGAGCTCCGGTGTCTACTCAGGGTTTGTTTGTGTGTCTGAGATAGAGTCTCACGCAGCCCTGGCTGGCCTGGAGACACTGAGATCCCTGCCTGTCTCCCCAGTGCTGAGACTATAGGTGTGAACCTGCAAGCCCCAATACAAGCCTAATATCTAACACTTGATTAAGAGGGCCTCCAGATTCAGGAAACCAGGGCTCTAGACCCAGTCAGTGGATTGATCCCAGGACAGATTTGTAATCAGATACCTTTGCTGGGAGCTGGTGAATCCTGGGAGGTGGGGCCCAGCAGAGGAAGCAAGTCACTGGCGTGTGTCCTGGTGTCTTGCCCTGGCCATTTCCTATGTTCCCTCTCTCTGCTCCTGCCTGGCCATGAAGTACAAATCTCTTTTCTGTCATGATGCTCTGGCCAAGTGCATGGAGCTGCGTGCACAGCCATGAATTAAGCTCTCTGTAACTGCACCCTGGAACAAATCCTTCCCTTGTGCTGCTGTCAGGGAGTGGGTCACAGAAATGGAAAAAGTTACTAACACACAGATTCTTTATGTTGCCCAGGCCAGCCTGGATCTTAGCAAGCCTGCCTTAGAAGCTCCTGTAGTTGGACTACCACACACTGTTTCCAATGAAGGTTTTAAAAGGGGTTAAGGCAGGCTGGTGGTGCAGGACTTTAATCCTAGCACTCCGGATGCAGAGGCAGGCTGATCTCTGAGTTCAAGGCCAGCCTGGTCTACAGAGGGAGTTCCAGGACAGCCAAGACTACATGGATAAACCCTGTGTCAAAAACAAAACAAAACAAAAACCACAAAACAAAACAAAAACAAACTACCCATTAAAATAAAATGGGGTTAAGATGTGATCACATCTTCGGCTTTGGAGGATTCCTCTGGCTGATGAGGGAGATAGGTGGAAAGGGCAGGGAACCATCTGGGTCTCTGAAGAGACATCTGCAGTGAGAGAAGGCGGGAGATTAGGGTTCTCAGGAGGAAGCAGGGGCATGGCTGAGGCAGCTGAGCTAGGACTGAGGAAAGTCAGGGTTCAAAGCCCCTTTCCTGTGGTTATAGCAGTTGAGGGCTGAAGGTCCCTTGGTGAACAGGCATTGAAGCCAGCTGTGGGTAGGCTTGAGTGTTCATTGGGCATCAGCTGGGAGCTGTGGGTGGCACCGAGCTCAGGGATACCCTAACCCTAACTTAACCCTAACCCTGGATGGAAGCGTGGCTCAAGCTGCTCTGAACCTTCTTCCACAGCCTCTGTCTCACCATGTGCCTAAGGAGGCTTTTCCAGCCTTCCTCTCTCCACTGGGCATGGAGGACCACTGCCCTGAAACATCCCCTGGGCAGCCATCAGGGAGTCCTCCGCTGGACACATTCTGGAGGCCAAAACTACAGAGCAGTCATTTTTGACATGGGCGGAGTTCTTGTGCCTTCTCCAGGGACCGTGGCTGCAGGTGAGCTCCTTATTCTTTTTAACTTTTAGGGGCTGAGTGGGAGTGGGAAAATAGACACAGATAGGCCCTACCTAGGGTCAAATTCTAAGCCCCACTTAAAAGCAGTGTTTGAGGCAAATTATTCAGCTGCTCTGAGTCAAGGTTGCTTGTCAGTAAATTAGGGCTGAAATGGACCCTCTTTCCGGGAGATTTGAGGGACAGTTAAAGGAAATGACCTATAGAAAATAGGGTAGATCACCGGGCAGTGGTGGTGCACGCCTTTAATCCCAGCACTTGGGAGGCAGAGGCAGGTGGATTTCTGAGTTCGAGGCCAGCCTGGTCTGCAGAGTGAGTTCCAGGACAGTCAGGGGTACACAGAGAAACCCTGTCTCAACCCCCCCCCCAAAAAAAAAGAAAATAGGGTAGATCAATTAATTGCATGCACAAAGCCCTGGGTTCAGTCCCTAGCACCTCATAATGCAGGCGTGTCATGTGGTGGTTGAAGCAGGAGGATCAGGTATTCTCGGTCATCCTCCCCTAAACACCAAGTTCAAGGATAGCCTGAGCTAGATGTATGTTATCTTTAAATAAATAGTAACACTAGCAACTTTGCCTTCTGCCTGAGTATCATGATGTGAGCGTTCATGTTCTGCTCTGCCTACAAAACTGATTGTGAATAAATCTTTCCACCTTTAAGAATGACTAAACAAGTTATAGCCAGAGAGAAAAGTTACAGAAACAAGTCCTCGACCATGGCCGCTACACACCTGAAGCTGTCCCAGCACGCCCTAGCACTTCCCACATCCAGTCTCAAGTGGTGTTCCTCCTGGAGTTTTTGTCATACGAGACATGAGTTCATTGTGAACTCATAGCTTAAGTCAAGGATGGCCTAGCATTTCCAAGGAAGAGGCAAAGGGTAAGGATCTTAGTCTCTGCTAAAAGCACCCGAATACTGCCCATTCAGAGTCAGAGGAGCCATCGATGCTGTAGATAAAGGCATGGTGTGCAGTTTCCCAGTCACCAATAGGATTTTTATGTGTCACAAGATATGGTGGTGTTGAGTTAGTTTTCAACTTCTTCAGAATGTAAAGCCATTCTGACTCACAGGTTATATAAAATGTGACAGTGGCTAGCTTTGGCACAGGCTCTGCGAGTACAATACTTGGGCTAGGATGTAAGGCAGTAGTAGAGGAGGCCCTGGGTCTATTCTCAGCACTGCAAGAAGACAGTGGGAAAGAAGGGCAAGACTGGGAGGAGCTGAAGGTCCTCCCACAGCCTCTTCCCAGCCGTATACCACAGACCTGGGTTTGAGTGCAAGAAACAAAGCTTTTTTGTTGTGGTCCTGTCCTCGACCCTTCCCACTGCCATGATAAACTCCATGAGCAAGGGCATTTGGGAGGAAAGAGTTGTCTTTATTTGAGTTCCACACTCTAGCCAGAGCCTATCATGAAGGGAACTCAGGGCAGGAACCTGGGGGCAGGAACAGAAGCAGAGGCCATGGAGGGGTGCTGCTTGTTGGCTTGTTCCCTCCCGATGGCTTGACCACCCTGCTTTCTTTCTTTCTTTTTTTTTTTTTAAGATTTATTTATTTTATGTATGTACACTGTAGCTGTACAGATGGTTGTGAGTCTTCATCTGGTTGTTGGGAATTGACTTTTAGGACCTCTGCTTGCCCCAAGTCGGCCTGGCTTGCTCCAGCCCAAAGATTTATTTATTATTATGAATAAGTACACTGTAGTTGTCTTCAGATGCACCAGAAGAGGGCGTAAGATCTCATTACGAGTGGTTGTGAGCCACCATGTGGTTGCTGGGATTTGAACTCAAGGCCTTTGGAAGAGCAGTCAATTGGTCTTACCCACTGAGCCATCTCACCAGCCCCCCACCCTGCTTTCTCATAGAGCCCAGAACCATCAGCCACAAGTGACATCACTCACATACATCAGACCCTCCCCATCAATCACTAGTTGACAAATGCCCCACAGTCTTGTGTACAGAACAGTCTGATGGAGGGATTTTCTCAAGTGAGGGTCTCCCTTCCCAGATGACCTTAGCTTGTGTCAAATTGACACAAAACAAAACAAAACCACTAACCCAACACAAGTCCCTAGTTTATCATTTCTTTTTTTTTTTTGGTTTTTCGAGACAGGGTTTCTCTGTGTAGCCCTGGCTGTCCTGGAACTCACTCTGTAGACCAGGCTGGCCTCGAACTCAGAAATCCACCTGCCTCTGCTTTCCAAGTGCTGGATTAAAGGCATGCGCTACCACTGCCTGGCCCATTTCTAAGCCTTAGACATTAACTAATTTATGTAAGCCAAGTGAAAAAGAAGCAAATCCAGCTAGGGCTGTGGCTCAGGGCACAGTCCACCTGGTACTGCTAAGTGACCTGTGTGTGCCACCATGCCCGGCGCTGCCTAGTTCTGATGTTTTATGCTCTCTAGTTGCCTCTTCCTGTATGTGTGTAGGTCACTTAGATGTCTTTTCTGTGATTCCCTCACGTCTCTTGCTGGCTGTCGTGCGCGCAGGTTTCCTGCCAGAAAGAAATCACGGACAGACACACAGGATCCTTCTGCAGCCATTCTTTATTACATCTTCCAGAGGGCGACCCCCCACACCCCCAAAAGCACTGCTTATATATGCCCTGGAGCGGCATGCTCATCTCTGATTGGCTGTTTGCTCATTACCTCATGAGACACCTCGGGATAGGCTGTGACTTGGCGTTTTTGGCCCTAGCACATGCGCAGATGGGCTGAGACTTAGCGCACTCTGGCCCTAGGCACATGCGCAGACTACGTGTTAAGGGGAGAAGAAACCGGCTGCTGGCGCAATCTTGTAATGGAGGCTGCCGGCTTGGGTGTGGCTCTCTACAGCTGGCTTGCAGTCAGAGCCTTTTGGAAGTTATATTAAGTATCTTTGATGGTTTTGCAGATTTATTCATTATTTTGATTTATGTGCATTTTTGTGTGCCTGCCTGAATTTCTGGTGTGCAGGTTGCCTGTGGAAGCTGAAGTTGGGTCCATTCAAGATCAGTAAACACTCCTAACTGCCAAGCCAGCTCTCTAGCCCCTACCCTTTGATTTTATTTATAATATTTTGTTTAGTTTTGTTTTGTTTTTTCGAGACAGGGTTTCTCTGTGTAGCCTTGGCTGTCCTGGAACTCACTCTGTAGACCAGGCTGGCCTCGAACTCAGAAATCCGCCTGCCTCTGCCTCCCAAGTGCTGGGATTAAAGGCGTACGCCACCACCGCCTGACCTTTTATAATATTTTTGATGGTTCTTTTTCTTTTCTTTTGAGAAAGGATCCATATCAAAATTTATTTTAAAGTACCATTAGGGCCATCTGTTTCTTTCTTTCTTTATAATTTTAGACTTTTGAGTCTTAGTTGAGAAATTCTTTTCTAGACAGATGGGGTGGTTTGAATCTGTAATTCTAGTACATGGGAATCTGAGGCAGGAGGATCACTGAGAGTTTGAAAGCAGCCTGGGCTAAGTTGTGTGGTCCAGGTGAGCGTGGGTTACAGGCCCAGGTGTGGCAACCTCATGTATGGATTACTCAGAGCTAAAAGACAATGGATGCAGGGCTGGGGAGAGAGCTCAGTAGGGGCAGTGCTGGTCTCAGAAGCATGAGGAGCTGTGTGATGTCCCAGGATCCATGTAAAAAGGCTGAACATGGTGGCCTGTGCTTGTAAGCCCAACACTTGTTAGGTGGAGGCCCAAGGATCCCTGAGGCTGGATGACCAGCCAGTTAGATAGATGAATGAGCTCCAATTATTGAGGTCCCCTGGCCTAAAGGGGATGATGGTATTCCTAAGGATGACAACATCTGTTGTCATGTGTGTACACATGCTCGCGTGAGTGTGTGGACATCTTTTCCAGACTGCTCTCTGTCTTTTTTTGTCTTACCTGGTAGATGATTCTGGCAACCTTTCTTTTTCATGGTGCTAGGGTCTAGGCAGGCCTGGTGTGTGCTAAGCACACATTCTCCTGGAGCTCTCCCCTCTGCCACTCAGCCACCCCACCCCACCCCACCCCCATCCTTCCCTACGCTCTCATGTCAGTAGGCGTAGGTTTCCTCTAAGGGTTAGCACACTTTTCCTCTGAGGACCATGTCAGTTTTATGAGCTGTACCATCTCTGCCGCAAATAGGTTTCTGAGTTAGTCACCTTTGTCATTGTTGTGAGAATATAGGTGTGTCTGCGTTCCAGTAAGACTTAACAGGTTGGAGGTTAGGGTGTGCTTCTGGTAGGGTGCTTGCCTTGTGGTCAATGCGAGTGCTGAAGAAACAAAAGCCAAGAACCCAGAGAGACTGATGGGGCCCCGGAGCCATAATCGTAACTGACATAACAAGCCCTCTGTATATACAGATTTACCTTTCAAAATCTTTTCTCTACAAGCAGTTCCACACACGCAGCCTTGTTCATAACCTTCACTTCCTTTGTAAATATATCTGATAGAAATTCCTGGAAGTGAAGTTATGACATCAAACCTACCTTGAAGACTTTTGACAGGAACTGCCAAACTGCTGTCCACAGAGGCTGCCCTTGTTTACTCCAAACAGTCCATGCAGGTGCCAGTTTCTTTTCGTGCTTGCCAGCTCTGGGATGAGCAGAAAGGCTGTGCCCTTCAGAGTGCTTGGAGGCTAAGGAAGCCTTGCTTTGGAGGCCCTGTTGTTCTCTGCCTTGACTGACGGTGGTCATTTGAAGAACTTGACCGCTTCTCAGAAAAAGTGCTTCCAAACAGAAGCTCTGGGCTGGAGAGATGGCTGATGGGTTAGCTCACTTACTGCTCCTCAGAAGACCTGAGTTTGGATCCCTGCCCCATGGCTCACAACAACCTGTGACTCCAGCTTCAGGGGAGCTGATGTCCTCTTCTGACCTCTGTGGGCAATTCAAGAGGGGGTGAGACTGGACCCTCAGGAGCCCTGCTCCCTGTCCTCAGAGTGAGAATGCAGACTTCCCAGGACCTGGGGCCGTCACTGCAAGCTCCGGAAACCCCAGCCATGTGAGTTTTCCTTATCCTGCATATGTGTTCTGTCCTATCCTACAGGATGGGAAGTGCAGAATCATGTCCCTTCTGGAACTATAGTGAAGGCTCTTATCAGAGGTGGTGAGAGTGGGCCCTGGATGAGGTTTATGAAAGGAGAGATGACGACCGAGAGCTTCTTGGATGAATTCGGGAGACTGTGCTCTGAAATCGTGAGTGACGAACGTTTCTTTCCTCCTTTCTTCCTTTTCTCTTTGCTCAGGGCTGGGCTGTTGAGATAGGTATGAAGCCCACGGCAGCCTTGAGCTCCCTCTGTAGCCCACGATGACCTTGAGCTGCTAATCCTCCTGCATCTGCCTCAGATGCTTGGGTTATAGCTAAGAGCCCCCATGTCTAGAGCTCTGAGGTTTTCCCTTGGCCTCAAGTATATTCTCATTCAGCGATAACATTGATTTAAATGAACTAAAATGAAAACCTAATAGTCTGTCTTTGTTTTTAAGTTCTTCCTTCCGCGCCTCGGCATTCAGCATGGAGCTTGTGTATGAATAAATGACTCTGCTCTTTACTGTAAGCCACAGCAGACACTGGACCATGAGCCATCAGCCTGATGGTTCTGAGCCCAAGCTGACTAAATCAATAAAGCGGCCATTCTCTCTGCATTGTGCACTATGTAAGCTTTGCGTGTACTGTGGCTTCTGTAACCTTCAAAGCTCTAAATACAGTAAAATACAATTTAAACACAGTAATAACTTCCATGGAAGGATGGTATGGTAGGAGACACTGGAGAAAGTGTCTTATAGGCTGCTGAATTAACATGCTTAAAATTTTTGCAGTGGGGTTAGCAAGATGGCTCAGGCAGTCAAGGTGCTTGCCTAAAGCTCACCTTTCAGAATCTAAATGATGGAGAGAGGGCCTAACTCTTTTTTTTTTTTTTTTTTTTTTGAGACAGGGTTTCTCTGTGTAGCCCTGGCTGTCCTGGAACTCACTCTGTAGACCAGGCTGGTCTCGAACTTAGAAATCTGCCTGCCTCTGCCTCCCAAGTGCTGGGATTAAAGGCGAGCGCCACCACTGCCCGGCAGGGATTTGTTTTTTTTTTTTTTTTTTTTTTTTTTTTTTTTTGTTTTTTTTTTTCATTTTTGAAGCAGGGTTTGGGAAGGGGTCTCTCTGGTGCCCTGGCTAACTTCAAAGCTCAGATCTTCCTCTTTACTTCCTAGGGTTGGAATGAAAGCCCAGCTCCTAAATGAGTTTTTAAAGACTGCGTATACCCAGGGAAGGTGGTGTTCACCTGTTGTCCTGGTTACTATGGATGGCAAGAGGGTCACTTGTCCCCAGAAACTGGGGGCTTGTCTGCTCAGCATACTGAGAACTCCTCTCAGAATACTAGTGTGGGCTCTAAAGTTGTGGGGATCAGGCCCTTGTTGAGTGTTCGCATCAGTAGGCAGTAGGATGCTAGAAATGGATTTTGCCTGTGGGCCACGAGGAACCACACTAATTCTCCCGTCTTCTCTCCTGTTCATAGGCAAAGACTCCTGTGCCTGTGAGCTCCTTTTTCTCACTGCTGACGAATGAGCAAGTGGCAAAGCAGTTCCCGGTGATGACACAGGCCATCTCTCAGATCAGAGCAGCGGGCCTCCAGACTGCAGTCTTGACCAATAACTTTTGTCTTTCCAATGGGAAAAGCTTTTTGCCCCTGGACCGGAAACAGTTTGATGTGGTAAGTATAAGGTGATGGATGTTCTGGAGATGCTCTGAGCTCAGCTTTAAATGCTGCCTGCTAGCAGTCTCCAGGAACTGAGTTTTTACTCACATATCTGTCAAAAGCAGGTTTGGGTATAATAAGTTGAAAATTATCTTTTATTTTTGGGCTTTTTATTATCTGTCTGTCTGTCTATGTATCTATCCCTATCTATCTATTTTCAAGTCAGTGTTTCTCTGTAGAGCCCTTGACTGTCCTGGAACTTACTCTATAGACCAGGTTGACCTTGAATTTACAGAGATCTACCTGCCTCTGTCTTTCCTATGCTGGAATTAAAGGCCTGGCTTTATTTTAATTTTGTTTGTTTGTTTTTTAATATAGAGCCCTGGCAACCTGAAACTTGCTACAAAGACCAGGCTGGCCTAGAACTCACAAAGGTCCACTTGCTTTTGCCTCCCAAATGCTGGGACTAAAGGCATGCACTACCTCATCTAGCAAAATGGGCCCTTAAAACATAATTGAGCACAGGGCTGGAGAGATGGCCCAGAGGTTAAAAGCATTAGCTGCTCTTCCAGAGGTCCTGAGTTTAATTCCCTACAACTACATACATGGTGGCTCACAACCATCTGTAATGGGATCTGATTCTCTCTCTATTCTGGTGTGCATTAAAACAGAGCACTTGGGCTGGAGAAATGGCCCAGTGGTTAAGAACACTAACTGCTCTTCCAGTGGTCCTGAGTTTAATTCCCAGCAACCACATGGTGGTGCACAACCAATTCTAATGGGATCTGATGTCCTTTTCTGGTGTGTCTGAAGACAGCTACAGTGTACTCATTACATAAAATAAACAAGTAATTCTAAAAATAAGAGCACTCATATACATAAAATATAAATATATAAATAAATCTTTTTTAAAAACCATAATTGTGCTTATGGCCAAGTATTGATGAGGTGGACACTCCACGCTGCACACTCAAACCCTCAGCTACACTCCCACATCTTGTGTGGATTCTGACTCTCCACTGTTTGTCTGAGGCTAATTCCAGATCAGTGACATCCCATAATACCTCACTGCTTGTGAGATGGCTCCCTGGGTGAAGATACTTGCCACAGAGCCTGACGACTTGAGTCCTACCCACGGCTCCCACAGCGTGATGGGCATATGTGAGGGCCCCGGCTTCTTTCCTTGGAGCTGACACTCAGTGTGGGCCCCTAGGTTGTATCATGAAATTTTCTAATCCTTCATTTTAAGAAGATAACATCATTTTACAGAATGCTTTCTGTTACAGGAAATAACCCCACACTGTCTTCTTCTTTCAAATCTGAGCCAGTGTGCTTGTGGGAGCTGCATCCTCCATAGAGCCATCCTCTCTCCCCAGGTGGTCGAGTCCTGCCTGGAAGGCATCTGTAAGCCAGATCCCAGGATATTCCACCTGTGCCTGCAGCGGCTGAGCCTACAGCCCTCAGAGGCCATTTTTCTTGATGATCTGGGACCAAATCTAAAAGTGGCTGCCAGCCTGGGCATTCACACCATTAAGGTAACCCTGACTGTCTCCTGAAACACCTCATAGTTAACACAAGTATGTCCACGTTATAGTTTCTTGTTTGTGCCTGTAACTCCTTGGTAACTCTCTGGGAATAGTCCCTCTGCTTCTGACTATGAAATCTATAGCCGGGGGCGATGGTGGCACACAACTTTAATCCCAGCACTTGGGAGGCAGAGGCAGGCGGATTTCTGAGTTCGAGGCCAGCCTGGTCTACAGAGTGAGTTACAGGACAGCCAGGTCTATACAGAGAAACCCTGTTGGGGGGGTGGGGGGGTGGGAAGAAATCTGTAACAATGTTGGAAGGAGGCAGGCTGGGGAAAGTAGGCTTTGACTGTCACAGACGGTCTGAGCAATCCTTTTCTAGATGGAGGGGCCAGGAGCCACAGGTCCTAGCAGGGAAACAAGGCAGCTACAGGAAGTGGGAGGTCCCAAGGCAGGGTTATTTGCATTTTCACTGCTAAACTCACCTGCCAGAGAGCCAAAGCTAGGTCAGCTTCCTGCCCTGTGTAAAAGATGGCATGGGCTTTTTTTGTTTGTTCATTTGTTATCGGGAGAGACTCTATGTATCCCAGGTTGGCCTTGAATTCTGGATCGTCCATCCATCTGTATCTTCTCAGACTGTAGAGTGTGTCACCATGCTGGCCTCGTGACAACCTGTCTGTGGTACTCTTCTGTGGAGGCAAGGCTCAGGATTAGTTGGAAGAGGAAGAGCTTCCTCTGAGCTAAGGGCAGCTGAGGGCAGCTTTAGTGGCCATGATCTGAGAGCTGACCTTGGACTTCTGGGCTGGTCTCGCTAAGGCCTCTCAACCTGTGCGTCACAACCCTCTGGAAGGTGGAACAGACACCCTGCACGTCAGATATTTTGTATTATGTTCATAACAGTAGCAACACTACAGCTCTGAAGTAAAACAAATATAATTTCATGGTTGGGGATCACCACAACATGAGGAACGGCAGGAAGGGGTCTCAGCATGAGAGAGTTGAGAACCGCTGGGCTCAGGCGTGGCCCTCATAGACATAGGCAGGGTGAGGTCCAGGCCTATGGGCACAAGTTGGGATTTCTTTCTTCTGAAACCAGGTCGACAGTCCTGAGACAGCAGTGAAGGAACTGGAGGCTCTGCTGGGTTTCCCACTGCATGTGGGCGTTCCTAGCACTCGTCCTGTGAGGAAGACCATGGAGATCCCGCAAGATGCCTTAGAGAAGTACCTGAAGGGCTTGCTGGGGACCCACTACACTGGTAGGGAAGATTCTTGTCTATAGAACTTCCTCTGCAGTGAGGACTTGCAGTGTGCTTGCCCATTCCCAGCCCTGATGTAATATGCCAATGCTATTACAGATCCATAAGAGCACAGTCTCCCCTCGCCCCAGTGCTCCATCCTAGAGTTTTGGGGGGCAGCCTTTGCCTGAGAATAGCCACTGAGAAGGAAGGATCTTGGAGAGACAGCATGTGCAGCGAGCGATTCTGACTTTTGGAGGCAATAGTCTGCTTTGAGACAGTGACCTTCTCTATGTTACATGACTTTAGAGTCTGGGAATCCAGCTGAGTATATAATACTTGCTAACATGGGGGAAGCCCTGGTTCTTCTGTTCCCAGCATCAGAAAAAGAAAGTGCTGCATGATTTTAAAAGTGGCGAGGGGACTCCTCTTCCGAGACCCTCTTGTTCTCTGCACTCTTACCCTATGAACCAGGCATCTTGGAGCTTCTGAAATCTTTCCTGGTGACAGTTCCCTCCCTCAACTTGGTCCTCTAGAAGACTCTCATTTATAGTTCCACAGTGTGTTATTTCCTAGGTTACTTGGCAGCACACCTGCAGAGCTGAAGGTCCCTCTCAACCAGCCCACGGCCAGCTCTCCTGCCATGTGGAACACATCTTCCTATTTAACTGAGGGTTCATGAGGCCTACCTCTCCCAGGAGCCACAGAACATAGCCTAGAGGCTGGGAAAGTATGTCTTGTGTCTGTAGCTTTGGCTCTGTCTGCCTCCTTGCCACGGTCCGGCTAGTCCGGGCCTCCCTCAACCCGTGGAGGAACAGGGTCCTAGTCAGGTAGAGAAGGCGTTGGCAAAGAAATGACAAACAGAAACAGACACAAGGGAGCGCTGTAACTGAATGCAATTTGTACAGTTAGTAATCAGGCTTATATGGTATACAGAGAACAGGGCAAACTACAGAAGTCACGTAGGCAGGAGATGGTTACATCAAGGTCAGTGAGAACAAGCAGCCAGGTGCAAGGTGGAGGAGCAGTGCTGTCCTCCTTCTAGGGTTGGGTCGTTCTGGCAGCCCCAAGGTAAACTCTCAGGGTCTGTCTGAGGCAAGTAGCTGAAGGCCGTATCCTAGCATTCCTCGGCTGTAACATAATTAGTGGGGGAAGCCCTACAACTTCTAACTTCTCACTGGCAGTCAAACAGTTTTGTGTGTGTGTGTGACTTCTCTGATAACACGTGCCTAACTGCTATCTCTGACTCTTGAGACGCCCTGTCTGGTAAGACAGCTTCTTAGTAAAAATTCCAAGCTAATTACAGCTAGGAAATCTATTAGGATTATTGAAACACTGTGAAGGCCAGGAAATAATGTTCAATCTCAGTGTTAGCTATAACGAAGTATTTCTTAGGGCACCTTTATGCCTGAATAAAGAAAGCACACAGATCTCTCCACAGACTTAGCAGAGATCAATCTGGAACATGTCCAAGTTAGGAGATGCCCACAACTGACTGAAATCCCCAGGAGACAAACTCCCTTTGGAGTCATAATGCCTCTTGTCCGTGATCAGGTTTTAACTCTGATACTGTATACCTACTGTGGTAGACAAGTGCGTGCAGCACCTCCTGTTGGCTCTCATGCCAGTGTCGGGCATGGTTAGGTGGAACATGGGTGAGGACATACACGGGCACATTTTGATCTCAGGCTTAGGACATTCCATGGGGCCGGATGTGCTGCCATGACTGTTAGGATTGATAAAGAGAACCCATGAGCGTGTGTTCACAAGGTTGGCAAGGATGTGCACACCCAAACAGAGAGGGGGTGACCACTGTGTTTGAAAGTGCCCTTTGAGGCTGTAACCACGTGTGGGTCTGAGTATATACGCCAGGACTCAGTTGTAACTGAAGAGGGCAGTGTCTCTTGCTCAGGATCTTTCAGGAGGGCATCACGCATGCCAGAGGTACACCTCTCTGGGAAGAAGGGCTACTCATGTGTCCAGATCACAGAGGAACTGGCTCCCTTCTGAGTGCTCTGTCCTGTCAAACTTACAGGCCCCATGGAGATCCTTCAGTTTGATCACGGACAGTCAAACCCAACGTACTACATCAGGCTGGCTGATCGTCAGCTGGTTCTGAGGAAGAAACCCCCGGGGACCCTCCTTCCCTCTGCCCATGCCATAGAAAGGGAGTTCAGGTAAGTTTCTGGTTGTCTAACTGGTATCTCTAGCACACAAGCTCCATACCAAACTGTCAAGTCGGCTTCTGTGGGACTGCTCTCAAGTCCCTCCCTTCTTTAAAAAGTAAGATTTTATATTTAATTATATGTGTACATATGTCTGTATGTGTATGTGCATGTGTGTACCCACATGCACATGAGTGTGGGTGGCCATGGAGGGCAAAAGACAGTGTTTGGTCTCCTTGGTCTGGAGTTACAGGCTGTTGTGATCTGTCGTGTGGCTGTTGGGAGCAGTGCACACTCTTTTTATTTTATGTGTATTAATGTTTTGCCCGCATGTATGTGTGTGCATTTATCACATGTCTGAGGAAGTTAGAAGGTGTTGGCTCCCCTGGAACTGGAGTTTCAGATAATTGTGAGCCACCAGGTGGGTACTCTGCAAAAGCAACCAGAGCTCTTAACTACTGAGCCATCTCTTCAGCCTCTCTCAGACATGGCTCGTTTTGTGAGACATGGTCTCACTATTTAGCCCTGACTGACTGGCTGTATAGACCAGGCTGCCCTTGAACTGCCTCTAAGTGCCAGGCCTCAAGGCGTGTGCCAGCTGCCCTGAAGCTTTTAAGGTTGTAACTGTCAGTCTCCATCACATGAGAACTTGGTACCTACTTTTGTTCTAGTTTTGGTTTGAGAAGGAAGTCTCACTGTGTTTCCCAGGCTGCTCTCTAATTCCTAGACTCAAAAAATGATCCTCCTGCCTCAGCTTCCCAGGTACCCAGGTTTTTCCTACCCCCCCCCCACCCCTGCTTTGAGACAGTCTCATGTAGTCTGTGCCAGCCTCAAACATACCCAAGGATGACCGTGAACTCCTGATTCTCTCGCCTGGGCCTCAGCAGTGGGACTGGAAGTCACTCCCACTCTTTTTATATCAAATTATTATTATTATTATTATTATTATTATTATTATTTGTTTTTCGAGACAGGGTTTGTCTGTGTAGCCCTGGCTGCCCTGGAACTCACTCTGTAGACCAGGCTGGCCTCGAACTCAGAAATCTGCCTGCTTCTGTCTCCCAAGTGCTGGGATTAAAGGCGTGCGCCACCACTGCCCAGCTACATCAAATTATTTTAAATTAACTTCAATTGATTATTTTTATGTGGCATGTGCATAAGTGTGTGCATGTTTGTGTGTGTCCATGTGGAGGTTAGAGGTCAACTTTGTGTATGGGTCCTTGATGCCCATTTGATTTTTGACATGATCCTGCCCTAGGATCTGGCTCTCTGACTAGGCTAGGCTGACTAGCCAGACCCTGGGATCCACCTGTCTCCACCTCCCAGCTCTGGGATTACCACCATGCACCACTGTACTAGGCCTTTTATGTGGGGCAGGGAATTGAACTCGGGCTGCTGAGGATTCTGCAGAAGCCATGGTACTGACTGGGCTAACTTCCAGCCTTTTAAAAAAGAGGGGTTTTGGTTTTTTTCTGGGGCAGGATGGCTCAGTGGGTGAAGCACTTACTGCATAAGCCTAATGGCCTGAGCTCACTCCCTGAACTCCTCAGGAAGATGGAAAAAGAGAGTCCAGTTCCCACAGAGCTGTCATCTGACCTCCATGTGTGTTGTGACTGTTGTGCCTCCACACCGTGCACACACATGTCCACAATAATATATCTATTGGCTGGGTGGTGGTGGCGCACGCCTTTGATCCCAGCACTTGGGAGGCAGAGGCAGGCAGATTTCTGAGTTCGAGGCCAGCCTGGTCTACAGAGTGAGTTCCAGGACAGCCAGGGCTATATGGAGAAACTCTGTCTCAAAAAACCAAAATAGAGAGACCAAAGCGAGTGGGACTGGCAGAGGTCCTGAGATCAATAGCAGCCACACACATGATGGCTCACGGCCATCTGTACAGCTACAGTGTACTCATATACATAAAATAAATAAAAATAAATCTTTAAAAAAAAAAAGAAAAACTGTTACGCAGCACTCATCTACTTCAGTTGTGTCTGCGTGACAGGTCTAAAAAACCTGTTCATAGACCTGAGGCGCACGCTTCACAGTGAGCCAGTCACAGTGAGCCAGTCTCCTGAGGTGGCTGGTCGCTAACATCTCCTAACGTGTTCCAGATTTGTAGCAGTCCAGCTGCCACAATTACCAGTGGGTATTCTGGAAAGAGAATAAGGTATTTGGCAAGCCATTTATATTACCTTAACCACTCGGAAAGGATAAAAAATTGGCCGACTCAGATACGTGATTTATACAGCCATCTTTCATTTCATAATCATCTAACAAGCGAAAACGCTGGGATAAGTAAGACAAAACCCTTCCCACAAGTTCGTCAGCCACCTGGCCCAATCGGCAGCATTTTCTTCAGTCTCTGAAGGTCTCTTCTGGAACCTGGACAGAGGCTGGCAATTAGCAGGAAGTGGGCAGAGAGGTGTGGTTATCTGGCCAGTGGGAATCTGAAGAATCCGCCCTCTCACAGGGAGGTTACACAGATTGATCTCTGCTAAGTCTGTGGAGAAATCTACATGCTTTCTTTATTCAGGCATAAAGGTGCCCTAAGAAATATTTTGTTGTAGCTAAAATTGAGATTTAACATTGTTTCCTGGCCTCCACAGTGTTTCAATGATCCTAATTGATTTCCTAGCTGCTATTAGCTTGGAATTTTTACAAGGGAAGCTGCCTTAGCAGACAGGGAGTCCCTAGAATTAGTAATAAAGGTCAGGCATTATTGCCTACTGATTCCCACAAGGAAGCTGCCTTATCAGACAGGGTGTCTCCAGAGTTAGAGATAGTAGTCAAACACTATTGCTATCTATAAACATGGTTAGAACTCTGGGAGCAGTGCCACACAAGGCAGAACTGCTTTACAAACCAGACAGTAGTCGAAAAGCTTCCTGAACTAATGTTTGTGTTACAAGCCAAACCATTCCCAGGAGCTGCTAGAATGGGACCTCCTGGTGCTTACCTGCTTCTGACCACAAGAGAGTTAGCTTACTTAGGGCTGCCAAGATAGCCCAGTGGGGAAGAGCACTATTTTTCTTCCAAAGAAATCATTTACACCTGGTTGTTTGATTTTACTGACTTTGTGACTGCTACCTGCCTACGTGATCTCTGACATTCACTCTGTTTCTGTATACTATATAAGCCTGATTCTTATTTTGTGAAAATACATTCAGAATCTATACTCCCTTGTGTCATTTCTGTCTGTCACTCGCCGAATTCCTAGCCCACCAGGCCAAAACTCTCATCACCCCAAGGAACAAGGGCTCCCCGCATAAACCCTGGTCCGTGGCAAAAAACCAAAATAGATAGGTAGGTAGACAGACAGACAGACAGACAGACAGATTGTTGTAAATGTTCTTACTGTGTACTCTCTCAGCCATGGTCTCTCTAGCTTGCTCAGGTCAAGACCTGAATCAGTGACCTTTGGCCTCAGCTTCCCTGGCAGCTGGGATTCCTGGGTAGCTGTGCCACCAGGACAGACAGTTTAAATGTACATAACAGAATTCTGGCTCCAGATCTCTTAAATAGGAGGGGCAACGCCCTTAGAAGCCTGGGCTGGATGGGTCTCTCCTAGAAGGCCCCTTCTCCTCCTTCCACTGCCCTACAGTATGTGTGGTGGAGGGGAAGTGTGCTGTCCTGGCCTCTCTTGTTCTGTTTCTTCTAGCTTTGTATGCTGGGTCCCAGGCACACACCTGGGCTTGGTGCAGTCTTTCCTCCCCCATCCTTTCCTTCCTTCCATCTTGGAGAAACTGTTGACTGACTGAGCTGGCTTGGTCAGTCGACCACACCGGGGATGGAGGTGGGCCTGTGTATGCTAGGTGAACCTCCTCCCACTGAGATATAGCCCACCCTCCAACATTTTTTTTTAGTGACTTCATATTTTTATTTATTTATTTATTTAATGTATATGAGTACACTGTCCCTCTCTTCAGACACAACCAGAAGAGGACACCAGATCCCATTGCAGATGTTTGTGAGCCACCGTGTGGTTGCTGGGAATTGAACTCGGGACTTCCAGAAAAGCAGTCAATGTTCTTAACCACTGAGCCATCTATCCAGCCCCCAACATATTATTAATTTTATTGCATGTGTTATAACTTTGTATGTATGTGTGTGGTATATACATGTGTGTGCTTGGTGTCCCTGCATATGTGTGCATGTATGTGGAGGCCCAAGGTCAAAGTCAGGCATACTGCCTCCACTACTCTCTACCTTTATGATTTTTTTATGTGTATGAGTGTTTTGCCTGAACATCTGTCTGTGCACTAGATGCACACATAGTGCCCCCAAAGGACAGAAAATGGTATTGGAGCCCCTGGAGCCATCTGTCATTTTTCTGAGACAGGGTCTCATTATGTTGTCCTGGCTGTCCTGGAACTCATTCTGTTGACCAGTCTGGCTTGGAACTCAGAGATCCTCCTGCCTCAACCTCCCTCATGCTGGGGTTACATGAGCCCCACCATGTTGAGGCTTATCTGTTTTGACATAAAGACCTCTTGTTGAGCCTGAAGCTATGCCAGTCAGGGAGTTCAGCAGTCTGCTTGTCATCACCCTCACCGAATCCCATGGCTGACATTAGAGGCCCTCTCTGCCATGCTTAGCTTTTAACATGGGTGCTGGAGCTCGAAGCACAGGTCTTTATGTCACCTTATCAATGGAACCATTTTCTACCCCGATAATGTACTATGTTTTAAATAAAAAGCAAGTTGAAGAAAATCTTATCAATTTAGCCTATAATGATGAGTTTTTAACTTGTCCTGGCAGGATCATGAAAGCCCTTGGGAATGCAGGAGTTCCTGTTCCCACTGTTCTTGACCTCTGTGAAGACTCAAGGTAAAGATCTGTGTATTTTGTCATTGTGTCCTCAGGCTACAGGAGAAAAAAAAAGTGCTCATTCTCTAACTCAAGAGCCCATTCCATCACCTGCAGCTACCTCCCCCAGAAGCCCTGAGGCCCTGCCACTCAGAAAGCATGTCCGCTCTCAGAATAGCTTAGCATTCCAAACATAGATCCCTTTAGCTGGATGTGGCCCATTTGTTGTAATCCCAGCTTTTGGGAGGCAGAGGCAGGAGGCTACATAGAGAGATGACCACCCACACCAGGCTTCTTTGTAAAACAGCCCTGGTTGTCCTGGAACTCATTCTGTAGACCAGTCTGTGCTCAAACTCACAGAGGTCCGTGTGCCTCTGTCTCCTGAGTGCTGTGATATTTTTGTTGTTGTTTTTTTGAGACAGGGTTTCTCTGTGGCCAAACTGCTGGCTTTGAACTCCTGAATGCTGGGATTAAAGGTGTGCTCAACCATTGCACTGGAAGAGACCCTCTCTTTAAGCATGTAATGCACACACACATACACACACACATACACACACACACACACACACACACCCCACACATGGGGGGGGGGGAGAGAGAAGGTCTCTCTTTGTAGCTTTACTTATCCTGAAATATGGAGACCAGGCTGGACTTGAACTCACAGAGATCCACCTGTTTTCCTTCCTAGTGCTGGGATTAACAGAAGTGTACCACCATGCTCTGCACTACTTTTAAGTGTTTCAAACTGCTGTAGCTTTCCCCCTCTCTCTTCCTCTAACATGTATGTCCTCGCCTCTGTGTATGTGTCTGTGTCTGTCTGTCTGTCTTTGAGACAGTTGTATCCAATGATGACTTTGGACAGCTATCTCTCTGCTTGCATCTCCTGAGTGCTAGGGTTAGAGCATGCGGCGCGGCACACAGACTGTCTGGGTGTTGGGATGGAGCCAGGATTCTGTGCTAAGCCACCACTGTCCCTTCCTACTAAGCTATCCTCCCATCTGAGTCTCCCTTTTTCTTTAATTTGTGATTAGGAAGATTTTCAAGCACACAGAACAATCGGAAGAAAACACAGAAACATCTATTTACACTGTGGATAAAATGTTGTTAACATTTGCCACATGCTCATATATATGAAGTAATTTATATGCCCATTCATTTATTTGTTCATTTATTGAAATGGGGTCTTACTTTGTAGCCCAGACTGACTTCTAATTCCCAATTCTTCTGCCTCAGCCTCCCCAGTGCTGGGATTACTCCAAGTGCCTCCCAGGAATGTTATATGTGTGTTGCATGTTCATGAGTGTGAGTGCACACATATGTGTGAGCATATGGAGGCTAACCTAGGATGTAATTCCTCAAGGGCCATCTGTTTGTTTGACAAAGAGTCCCTCACTGGGACCTGAAGCCCTCTAGGTTAGGCTACCTTACCAGAGTCCCAGCAACCGATGTCCACCTATCCAGTGATTCGGTTGCTAGGGCAACCAAATACCTTTTTTTTTTCCCCTGTGAGCTCTGCCGACCAAACTCAGATGTGCTATGCTTGCTCAGCAAACATTTTACTGACTGAGCCATCTCCTCAGCTCCTCTGAGAATGTCTTTGATGGGGCTGGAGAGATGGCTTAGTGGTTAAGGGTACTTGCCAATCTTGCAGAAGACCCAGGTTCGATTCCTAGCATCCACATGGCTATCACTCCAGTTCTGAGAGATCTAGTGCCCCCCTCTGGCCTCTGCAAGTACCTAGCACGAATGTGATGCACAGACATACATGGGGGGGGGGAGGTGGACGCACAAAACACCCATATACATTTAAAAAATGTGTATCAAGTCAGGATAAACACACATAATAGAAGAATTTTTAGAACCACTTTTTAGAGCAGTAAAATACTGTCTAGTCATGACTAATGGATGGCTAATCTCCCGAACACCATAAGGTGGTATATGTGCCTTCAGTGCCTTTAAGTAATGGTACATTAGCTACTCACATTTAATGGTAAATTAAATAATTATGAATAAGGAGGTGTGCTGATGGCTGCCCAGGACCTCTGTGTATTTGTTTTTTCTGTTTAAAAACTGGGTATGTGGGCCGGGTGGTGGTGTCGCACGCCTTTAATCCCAGCACTTGGGAGGCAGAGGCAGGCGGATTTCTGAGTTCAAAGCCAGCCTGGTCTACAGAGTGAGTTCCAGGACAGCCAGGGCTACACAGAGAAACCCTGTCTCGAAGAAAAAAAAAAACAAAAAAAAACAAAACAAAAAAAAGCCAAAAAAAAAAAAAAACAAAAACAAAACTGGGTATGTGGGCTGGAGAGATGGCTCAGAGGTTAAGAGCCCTGATTGCTCTACCCAATGTCCTGAGTTCAATTCCCAGGATCCATATAGTGGCTTACAACCATCTGTAATGGGATCTGATTCCCGCTTCCTTCCGGTGTGTCTGAAGACAGCTACAGTGTACTCGCATACATAAATAAAAAAAAACAACCTAGGTATGTTTTACAGATGAAAAGAAGTAATCGAAACCACCCATCTCTCCAGCTCCAGGTTATTTCATGCCCTGTTTAGCTCCCACTGGCTCTTGGTGCACAGGCACAGTGCAGGCAAAACAGCCATACATAGAAAATAAAACGAAAGGGAAAAAGACACCAGGGGCTGGAGAGGTGGCTCAGTGGGTAAAAGCGAAGCGTCTGCTCCACAGGCATGAGGACCCGAGTTCAAATCCCACATAAAAGCTGGGTGCATTGTGTGAGTACTTGTCACCCCAGCACTCTCGCAGCAGGAAGGGAGGCAGAGACAGGAGAGTCTCCGAGCCTGTGGGCCAGCTAGCCTACTGCACACACTCAGAAAATGAGATGCTGCCTCAGACAAGGTAGAAGGTGAATCGACCCCCCCCAAAGGCTGCCCTCTGACCCCCATACCTGTGCTGCGTGACATGTGTGCCTTCACCTTTGCTCACACACACTCATAGGGCACAGGCCTGTAATTCCAGCATGCTAGCGGCTGAGGCAGGAGGATCTAGAGTTCAAAGATAACCCCTGCTGTGGAATGAGACCCTGTGTCAAGGGAACCAAATGAAAGATGGAAACCTTCAGACAGGCTTCTTACCAAGTCTCCTGGGCATGCACAGGCAGTCAAGGGCAGAAGTGAGACTTCAAGCTCCTTCTAGACTCCAGACCTACTTTTCTTTCAGTGATATGGTTTTATAATTATCACATTTAAACCAATTCAGTGGTTTCTGCACATGGGCCAAAGAGAAGTGAGAGCCTGCTGGGTGTGTAGAGGGGGACCTCAGTTCTTTGCACAAAGGAGAAGAAAGGAGCTCTGTCCCCTCTCCCAGATTCTCCTCCCAGAAACTGAGGGATCCCATGGCTGACAGCCCCTGTGGTGCTTACCCCTACCTGTGTCCCTGCCAGCATCATCGGCACCCCCTTCTACTTGATGGAGTACTGCCCCGGCATCATCTACAAAGACCCCTCCCTGCCAGGCTTGGAGCCCAGCCGGCGGGAAGCCATATACACTGCCATGAACCAAGTCCTGTGCAGAATTCACAGTGTGGACCTGCAGGCCACAGGCCTGGACAGCTTCGGGAAGCCAGGTGGGCAGGGACAGCCCGTCCTTCACTGACAGTTCCTCTCACAAATCGAAGCTCTGCTGTTGGGCTCTGGGAGGTTAGGGGTGCTGACACACAACCCTGCCCACGTTCTAAACCCAGGCTAACCATAACTGGTTAATCATCCTTGGATAATTGAGGACTCTGTTCTCCTTGGCGCTTTTTGTAAACTGCTTAATCCTTCCTTTCTTTCTAATGCTGATTGTACTATTTAGCATACACCCCCTCTTCCACCTCATCCTTCCTAGCTTCCTTTTTAAAGAAAGTTATGTTTATTTTATTTTATTGGAGCTGGGTGGTGGTGATTTACAACTTTGATCCCAGCCCTCAGGAGGCAGAAGCAGACAAATCTCTGAGTTCAAGGCCAGCCTGGTCTAGAGTGAGTTCCAGGACAGTCAGGGCTACACAGAAACCCAGTCTTGAAAAGAAAAATAAACAAGCAAACAGATGTAGCTAAAGATGGCTTTGAACTCCTGACCCC
>JADRCD010235063.1:12785-30320 GCA_019843815.1 Montemys delectorum
CACACACACACACACACACACACACACGATTAAAAACAAAATAGGGAGGAGGAGAAACGGGTCAGCAGTTAAGAGCACTTACTACTCTTTCAAAGGACTTGAGTTTGGTTTCCAGCACCAGGACGTCCCCATCATCTATATCTTCAGTTGCAGGCAATCCCATACTCTGTAGCCTCCTTAAACACTTCCATGCAAAAGACACATATAACTCATGCAAACACAGACACACACACACACACACACACACACACACACACACACAAATACATAAATGAATGAATGAATGAATGAATGAATAAATAAATAAATAGTCTTTTAAGATATCTTTTTTAAAAGAAGAGAGACCACTTGTTTATTTCATTCACCAGTTGTTAGGCCTTTCCACAGCTGAAAGGCATAGTTCCAGGGCCTGGAGATTTAACGGTGAACAAGATGACTACAATCCTTCTTTGCTGAAGGTTCTACTTAAACGAGAGGGGGTGGGGGAGGGGGAAAGAGGAGGAGAGGGAGAGAGAGAGAGAGAGAGAGAGAGAGAGAGAGAGAGAGAGAGAGACGGGGTGGGGATAAACCCTTGTAATATACCAGTGTCTTGTGAGAGCTGTCAATAAACACTCTGAAGAAAAATAGCCCAGGGTTGGAGAGATATGGATGGACACTAACCGCTATTTTAAGGTCACCAGAATTCTCTCCCCGAGGCAGAATCTAAGCAGATAGGCATAAAGTGAGGGAACAGATTACAGCAGTATCTGTTGAAGTGGGTGACAAGAAACAGCAGGTCCAAAGGCCCTGGTTGGGGTTGCAGGAGAGGCTGAGCTGGAGGGGAGGACCTGTAGAATCCAGTGCTTGGCGTGGGACAAGCATGGTGACAAAGATGGGAGGTGGGATAGAGGGTTCACAGGAGGGCATGGTCACCCCATATAGAGCACATAAGTAATTGATAAAGCTTAAAATTGTAGCCAGGAGGCCTTGGCTCAGCAGGTAAAGGCTGATTGATCCTTAGGACTTGACCTCCATCCCTAAGAGCCAGTGGTTCTCAGCCTAAGACCCTCCCTCTGATACGGTCCCCCTCACGTTGTGGTCGTCTCCAACCATAAAATTATTTTGTCGCTACGCCATGCCTATAATTTGCTACTGTTAGGAATCGTAATGTAAATATCTGATATGTGACCCCTGTGAAAGGGTCATTCAACCCCCAAGAGGGATTGAGATCCACAGGTTGAGAACTGCTGCTCAAAACCCATGCACTGGAAGGAGAAAACCGACTCCTTGTCCTCTGGCTTGCACACATGCGCACTGCCTGCCTCTGCCTCCTGAGTGCTGGGATTAAAGGCATGCGTCACCATTGCTTGGCGCGTATTAACTTTCTAATTGCCCCCAGGGTGCAGCTGGAAGAGAAGGCCCCACTGGCTCAAGTTGGTCTCCGCAGTGATAGTGGCTGTCCGGGCAGGAGGACCTGAACTGTAGGGCAGGGGTGGCTTCTGAAAAACAAAACAAAAACAAAAAAAAACCAAAAAACAGAAACGTAGAGCAAGAACTTAGCACCGGGATGAGAACCCTGCCTTTGCCCAGCTCCTCAGAGGTCAGAAGGATATAAAACAAGAAGTGGCAGGTTCATCCCAGATCTTCAAAACTGAAACATCAGCCAAGTTGGCCTGAGTTTGCTTCCAGTTCCTACACACACACACACACACACACACACACACACACACACACACATATAAATTAGGGTGAATCAAATTTCAACACTTCTCCCCAAATTGCCCACTGACAGGATCAGCTGTCTTGACTGGGAAACATTTGCTGTGACCAGACTCCTCCTAGAGAATGAGGATTTAAGTCAAGCTTGGTGTAGCCTTTCCATAATACCAGCTTAGACGGAGGTTGAGGTAGGAAGGTTGTGTTCAAGGCCAGCCTGGCTTGCATGGAAAGACCCTGTCTGGTCAAGGACTTGAATGAAAAGAGAGAGAGTGTGAGTTTCCAGATAGGGTGGAGGTGTGGTAGGAGAGAAAAGGCAATTAATTCTCCCTGGGCTTAGCAAGCATCAGGAGCTAACCTGCCCTGGGCTTCAGAGAATGACAGTGACTAAACTGCTTCCTAAAATATTAAAGGAACTTTCCACGAGGGCTGCCATCTCCACCTGCACTCTTATTCCCCAAATTCGTCTTTCAGTTTTCCATTGTTACATCTATGTGCCTTCTGTAAAGAGGGGAACGGCACAAACCCCTGTAGACCTTGCTCCTGGCTATGCAGGGGCAATTCCGAACCCTCCTGTGTGCATTGCACGATGGAGCCAAACCATGAGCATCTGCATTATATTCTGCAGCCCTGGCTGCCTGGAGGGCTCGCCTTCCCTTCCCCAGTGAGCTTCTCCCTGACTGCTGGGAGAGTGGTCCCTGCAATCCTGTTTCTTAAATAAATAGGAAAGAGAAGGTAGGTGTGGGGCCCCTTCATAGAGGCCTCATGTGTCCCTGCCTCTCGATCTTGCGTATCTCAAAAGGCAGAGAAGGCAGCAGGTGCTAATGCTTGCTCCGTTCACAGCAGGCACACCCACCAGAAGAGTGCGAGCTTGGACTTTGGCACTCCAATACAGGCGTCCCTCGACTTAGGAAAAGACAACCCAAATTTCCCGCATTGAGATATCTGAATGCCATTGTAAAATAGTGGGCATATATAGATTAGATAGATAGATACAAAGATGATACATAGATCATACATACATATATACATACATATATATGTAGATATGTTTTACTTCCATTGAAAAGGGGGTGGGATATGAGAGCTGGGAAGAGTGGCTCAGAGGGTAAGAGCACTTGATACACAAGCCGCAGACCTGCATGCTGGTTCTGATCACCCACATAAAAACCGTATGACGTCACAGGCACCCACGATGCAGGAGACGTCAGGATCTCTATGGCTAACTGTCAAATTCTGGACTCAATGGGAGACCCTGTTTCAAAGGGAATATACATACAGGAAGACAAGATACATACTTCTCTGGCTGGTGCATGAGTATACAACAGAATTAAAATACCATAATGAGACTTGTCAATTTGTTTGCTTACTTTAAATTTAAATTTAAATGTTGACACAGACATTCATTATCCAGTACAGGAGTGGTTTAGAAGCAAGGGCAAGAGGGATAGAGAGTCTGGGTGGTGGTGGCGCACGCCTTTAATCCCAGCACTTGGGAGGCAGAGGCAGGCAGATTTCCGAGTTCGAGGCCAGCCTGGTCTACAGAGTGAGTTCCAGGACAGCCAAGGCTATACGGAGAAACCCTGTCTCGAAAAACCAAAAAAAAAAAGAAAAAAAGAAAAAAGAGGGATAGAGAGACCCAGGCAGGACCTTAGTATCCTTTTAAGTCAGAACATACACATCAGATGTGCTTGAGAGAAGTACCCAGCAGACAGTGGATGTCCCCCAAAGTTAATCGGCTTCTGCTTTCAGCGAGCAGTGTCTAAGAGCTATCATTGCTGACAGTATAACCACGAATGTTAATTGCCGTTGTCCGGCTTTTGTTTGTTTTGTGGTGCCAGGGACCAGATGCAAGGCCACTTATATGTTAAGCAAGTGCTTTGGCACTGAGCTAGGGCCACAACCCCTTTTAAAATTTTAAGACAGAGGACAGTAAGATAGCTCAGTGGTTAAAGTTGCTTGCAGCCAAGCTCAATGACCTAAGTTTGATCCTTGGGACCCACATCATGGAAAAAGAGAACCAATTTCTGCAAGCTATTCTCAACCTTCACATATATACTATGTATAAATACACTCACATGCATGTAATAATAATAATGATGATAAATATAATGGCTTTTGAAACAGGATCTTGATATAAATTCACTCCGTAGCCCAGACAGGCCTTGAATTCACTCCCTTCCTGCTTCGCCCTTCTAAGAAGATGCAATCACTACCAAACTGTGCAGTGCATTACAAGAGCTCAGATCATTTGTTTCATTGGGCTGGAAATCCATCCCAGGGCCTTGTGTATGCTAAGCCAAGGTTCTTGCCGCCAAGCCACAGCCAGTAGTTCACAGTGGAAGAACAATCCAGAAATGCCAGCTAACAAATAAATGTGAGTGAACAGTGTGCAAAAACCCTCAGATTTGAATCTTCGTTTTTGCTTATATTGCAGCCAGCAGTGATTATCAAAGTAGATGTGAGAGCAGGAGACAGCTAAGCCACGCTGCACTGAGTCAGGAAACAGAGAATGCTTGTGCTCAGCTCGATTTACTCTTTTTTTATTCAGTGCAGGACCCCAGCCTATAGAATGGCACTATCCACATTTGGGGTGCTCCTCCTCACTTCAGTTAACCTAATCTAGATAGTCCTCTACAGGCATGCCAAAAAAGTGTCTCCTCAGTGATTTTAGAATCCCCTCAAGTTGACTGTCAGTTTTAATCATCACACACGGGCAGGATATATTCTCAAGATAGGAAACAGGACTGGAATTGAAGAATCGTTAGGGATGCTGGTGTCACGTGGCAGCCTAGGGCCAGCGAGAGGTGGACATGAGCCAGCTTGTCATCACATTGTCCTCATGGTGTTCCTGCCTCCCCTGCAAGGCCCTGGACTGACGGGAACAAGATGCCCACACAGGATATAAGCAGATAGCAAATCAGGGCAAGGCCACCAGATCCTGGGGACAAAACTCTTGTCCCTGATAAGAAAGGCATGTTTCTCTGCTTCTTGGCAGACAAAACAGGCAGCAACTGAGGACTGGGAGTCATGGAATAGCCACAGGCTAGGTGACAAATAAGTAGCTGTTCACACCCAATGGAGCTGAGTAGACATGCGTGCCTATGACATCGCTGTCTTGTGCTGTCTGTCTGTCTATGACTCTCTGCCGTGCAGGACACCTTCAGATCCTGTACATTCTTTCTCAGACACCAGACAACATCTGAGGGCCCACAGAGACCCACCCACTCCTGTGTGCACACAGAGTGAAGACACTTGACTCTGAAACTCAGAAAGGGCATTTGGCTTGCCGTTGACACTGACAACAGTGCTTCTGGGACAGGATCTGCGGGGACAGTTGTAAGGCTGGAAGATCTGAGTCCTGAATAAGACCAGTACATGCGGGAAGGGTCCTGGCTCCTAGACGCTCACTGGGTACTTCATGTTCCTCTCCACAGGAAGCAGTGTCTCACTGCCCGGAAGAAAGCCAGCTGGCCCGAATCCAGAATGTTATCCTGGAGCTTCCCCCACCCCATTATAGGTAAGAAAGAAACACTCAGACTCCATGTGGTAAAAAAAAAAAAAAAAAGCACACAAGAGGCAGAGACATGTGGCGACTGAAGCAAATGGATGGTGGCTTTCCTGGAGGCGTTTGGAAATTAATGAGCAGTCAGTGTTATCAGGATGACAACTATCGGGTGTCCAACCAAGGACGTTGGTAGCCAAGAACAACCTGCTTCCACTTGCAGGATGCTCGTCAGAGTCCCAAAGAAAGTCATTACACTCATACAGGCCAGACTCCTCGTAGTGACGGCCTCTCTTCATGACCTGAATTATACTATAAAAAAAAAAAAAAAAAAAAAAGAAAAAGAAAATTGGAAACCCAGGTTTCCAAACCTTAAAGCTGGGGGTGACTGTGACTCGTGTGCTCCTTAAGACTATCCCAGACATCGTCTCCATCCTTTCTGTTCACACAGATCATCGTGAATGGGACTAGCTTGCCCAAGGGTTAGCAGAATGCAGAATGTGATGTAGTGTTATAAGCCAACAAGTGTTCGGGGTGTGAAATGGGCCTGTTGACAAGAACCCGGTTAACCTGTAGCTAGACAGCTATCCTCTAAGGACACTGATGAGAACCTAATTTGAGGACTGTGAGAAAGTGAGTTTTCCCAAGGTAGGAAAGAAGCCAAGTTGTCACTGAGAGCTCAAGACCTATGGTCTGTGATTCTGTTTCTGTCCCTGGACCTGCAGTTTTTATCTGACATCTTACAGTGCTGACATCTGTCCCCATCCTGAGTCAGTGGCCCTGGAGTCAAGGAAGCTACCTTCATCGATCTTGATCTGTCCCCAGTGTTCCTTCAAAGTTCATAGTACAGAGACTCCTTCATCCCAGTTTGGGAATGACCTTCACGTGGCAGACTTCACATAGGCACTGATATTTCTTACTTTGCCAAAAATCAATCAAGCACATGAACTCTTTCAGGACCTTGGAATACCTGATTCGACACCTGGCCCACATCGCCTCATTCAGCAGCAAGACCAACATGCATGCTAGGAACCTGGCCCTGGTGTGGGCCCCAAACCTCCTCAGGTAAGTACCACCCCCATGGGCTCAGAGCAGCTCACACGTAGAAGCAAAGCCTGGGCGCTTCAGAGATAAAGTCCTGGTAAGACATGGCTGAGTGATCTTTTTTTATAGTGTATATAGCTTAAAACTGCCATTGAGGTCTCAAGCTCTTGGCCTGCTCGCTTGGAAACTCTGACTCCGAAGGCATTTGTTGGCTGATTACCCCAGTGTGGGTCTGTATGTTACTACATCTTGAAAAGGCTTTGGGGGGTTCTGAAGTCCATTGTCTTTTCTTGGCGGTGGTGAGGCGACAGATGGCTATGACTTGAACCAGCTGCTTCATGGGGAATCACAAACAATGACTTGACCCATGGGACAGCTGGATAAAGACGGGAGGGAATCCCATGAAGTAAAAAGAAGCCAGATCTGTACATTGATGGGCAGTGTTTAGAGTCCTATAACGCAGTCTATCCAGTGGGTTGGGCTTCATCACCATTGGACGACTCTCTCTGAGTGGTCATGAAAAGTTAAAGCCTGTGGCCTGTACAAAAGGCTCACGGGCCATCCCCGCCACCTCCTGTTTCAAGGCAGACTCACTCTGAATATGTTACTTCCTTGCAGGAGTAAGAAAATCGAAGCCACCATTTGCAATGGAGATGCGGCATTTCTGGCAGTCCGGGTCCAGCAGGTGGTGATTGAGTTCATATTGAATCACGCTGATCAGATCTTCAACGGCGGTGCTCCAGGGGCTCTGCAGCAGAATGGTAATGGCTTCCGGCCCCTGGCACATTCCCTGCAAACGTAGCTTCCCTTATTGCCCTAACCATAGAGCCCCCAAATAAGGGAGTATGAAAATACAAAGCTGGGAAAGTAGGCGTCCCAGGTCAGGCTTGGCTACACAGAGAGCCTGAGGCCGGCCTGTGCCCGCTACGTGAGACACTGTCTCAAACAAGTAATGATAATTGAGGGAAGGTTTGGTTTTAATTCTGATTGAGTATTGTATTACGTACTGACTGCCGAGTGTTGATATCTGTGGTACTTGACCATTGTGGGGTGCAGACTCCAGTCATTGTGACAGTATTTGATCTGTATCTGTATGATGCAGTGATTGGCGCACTAGCCTGCGGATCTAGCATGTCTCTGATCGGGTGCATACGTGGCCTCTCCCTGGAATGTGGTAGGCATTGTTCCCTTTCTAGTGAGCTCTTTATCATGTAAAGGTATGGGCAACATTTTTTTCTCCTTTGGTTTCCCTAGGGTTTTCACTAGAGCCCATGGCTTTTAGAAGAGTCTTATGTCTTCCCCTTTGGTGAACAGAGGCTATATGTCCACACTCACATGTAGATCCAGAACGAATTCTCTATGGGACCATTTCCTGAGTACTTTATCCTGCCCTGTGTCGGGGCAGGAAGCATACAAAAAAATAAAATAAAATAAATGAGTGCATTTGTACAAGTGTGGCTCATAACATCAGAGCAGACCCTGGGAATGAACTTGTTTGTGGTATTTGGCCTTCTATGTTTATTTCTATGAGCTTCATTTATAAAACATCAGAAATCTGGTCAGTCAGAATTGCCCCAGTGACCATTGGTTTTTCAGAGTGGTTTCCCAACGTCTCTGCCACCAGCGGTCACCTGATGATGAGCTTGTGGAGAGACAGATTACTGGGCTCCTTCCCCGAACTTTCTAATCTTAAACAGCCTAGAGTGTGCTTCTAAGAAGTTCCTCTCTGATGTCAAAGCCGTTCATGAGAGCGCACACAGGGAGAGTGTCCTGGTTTGCCTTCTCTTGCTGTGCTAAACACCACAAGCACAAGCAGCTTGGGGGAGAGGGGTTTACTTCGTCTTGCAGCTTGCCAGCCTTCGTGAGGGGAAGTCAGTCAGGGAAGGAACTCGAGGCAGGAAGCAGCAAGCAGCAACTGAAGCAGAGACCACTGGAGGGGGTGTTGTTTATTGGCTTGCTCCTCGTGGCTATCTCAGCTTGTCTTCTTGTACTCAAAAGCAACTACCTAGGGGTGGTACCAACCACCACGGGCTGGGCCTTCCCACATCGATCGCCAATCAAGAAAGTGCCCCCAGATACTAGGTGCTGTAGAGGTTGCTCAGTGGTTTGAAGTACTTGCTGCTCTTCCAAAGGACTGGATTGGTTTCCAACAGGCCACAACTGCCTGTAACTCCAGCTCCAGGGCACCTAATACCTTCTTCTGGGCTCTGAGGGCACCTGAACACACACACGGCTACATTCACACACACATGTATCACTCATGCACATATTTATATTATATTATATATTATATTAATCTGGAGAATAAAATGTCTCTAGAGCAAGGCATGGTGGCACACACCTCTGGTCACAGCACTGCAGAGGTGAATGCAGGAGGATCGTGAGTTCAAACTCATCTTTGGTTATATAGAAAATTCAAAGCCAGTCTGGGTTACATGAGACCTTTTCTCAAAATCAAAAACAAACAAACAAACAAAAAGTAAAACAAAATTTCTCCAGATGTTGCCAAATGTCCTTTGGTAGAATAAGGAGATTATGCCTCAAGTTAAGAACCATCGGCAGAGCAGGAAGAGCTTTGTACATTAATCATTCCTTCATCACTGCCGGCCTAAAAGGAATACCACAGAGGAGGCAGAACTGACTATAATGCTACAAGTACATAGTGAGGAAAGAGCCACCTCTCTCTGAGGGAATAATGCAGTATATTAGTGATCTGTCCCTACAGAGACAAAAGCCTGGGTTAGAGCCATGTTCCTCAATCATGATCGTGAGGGGCAGCCTCCTACTTCATCTTATCTGAGTTAAGCCAAACTCTTATCTGACCAAAGCCCTTAGCAGAGTTTGTAGGACTAAAGAACCATTGCTGGAACTCTAGATCAAGGTAAGTGTTTAATAAATATTTGTGGAATGAATGAATGAGTATATCAACAGTCACTCCATGGAAAGTACAGAAAGCGATGACCTCCTGGTGCCCCTCGATGTCCTCCACCCACCGTGGGCAGGAAAACTGACGGTTTCCTGTGTACAACCTCTGCCCCAGACTCCCAAAGCCAGAGCTGGCATGCAGCCTCTTACCAACGAGTTCAAGTGGGAGGGCTGTAGACGAGAGACCTGAGAGAGCTGAGAGCTTGGGTATGCTCCCAAGCCAAACTCTTTTTCTTTGGTTTACAGAAAGCCGTATTATCACAAAGAGCCTGACTTTGCCGGCCCTGTCCCTGCCCATGAAGTTGGTGAGCCTGGAGGAGGCTCAGGCCCGAAGCTTGGCGACAAACCACCCTGCTCGGAAGGAGAGACGCGAGAACAGCCTGCCCGAGATCGTCCCTCCCATGGGCACCCCCTTCCACACGGTCCTTGAGTTACCAGACAACAAGTAATTGCCATTCTTACAGAACTCTGAAGGATGGGGGTGGGGGACAAGGAAGGGGAACAAAGGAGTGAGGTGTCCAGTCTCAGGGCCGTGAGGGATGACGGTATGGGCTGGGGTGCAGCCCAGGTTGGGTACGAAGAAATGTTAGAGTCTCCACTGTTTTCACCATCCTCAACACGGATGGCTTCCTCCACTGCCCCAGACTTACTGTGAACTCTTGTCTCCTACCACAGACCCAGGTGAGTTATGGGTCTCTTCTCCCATGGAGTAGACAAAACAGACCTGGAGTTTATAAATGAGTTGCCAATGAGTGTTTGCCTCCTTCCCCGTGACCTCCACCCCCACAGACACTGCAAAAGGCAAGGAAATTAGCCTATGCCACAATACAAGTTGACAAATGGGGCTGCTCTTGTCAGAGGGACCTTGCTGGCAGCACTTGGGGATGACATTTTTTTTTTTTTTTTAGATTTATTTATTTATTTTATGTGTATGAGTACACTGTAGCTGTACAGAGGGCCATCATGTGGCTGCTGGGAATTGAACTCAGGATGGCCCCGCTCGCTCCGGCCGGGGATTGCCCCTCCCCCCGCCCCCCCCACACACACATACACTCCTTTCTGTGTCTGTCTCTATACACACGTGTATGTGTTCATGGGGACATGCATGCGTAGGTTTATAGAGACCAGGGGGCAACTTGTTCCTTAGGAGCTAACCACCTTTAAGAAATAAAAAAACAAAAAACGAAAACACAAAACAGATGGTCTATCACTGGCCTGGGGCTGGTAGAGTAGGCTGAGCTGGCTAATCCTTTGTCTTCCAGGCACTGGGATTAGTTGGCTTCTTTATCAGTCCAGCTCAGGTCTTCATGCTAAGTGGCAAGCACTTGATTGACGGAATCATCTCCCCAATCTTCCTCCCCTCTAAAACAGGTCATCGTTAGTACCCACGGGGTAGATTCTTTTCCTTATTTCCTCTTCCACTACAACCTTAGTCTCTACCCACTCACTTGCCCCACCATGGAAGACGGCAGAGACCGGAGCAAGAGTCCTAACCCTTTAGCAGGTTGTCGGTGAAGGTGCCTTTTCACTGGATGATGTCATCCCTTCTGTTTAGTAATTGATCCCCGTCCCCAAGACAGCAAGCTGTTTAGAGAGGAAGGTGTCTGCTACCCTAGATAACTAGAGGAAGCCTGTGATAGGGATGGCACGTCTCGACTTCCCTGGAGAAGGTTCCCTGGCTGTAGTTCTGAAGAAAGGGTCTTTGCATTAACGTGTTTGATTGCCCAGGGCATCCCCAGACAGGCTACAGTCAGGGACCACTTAGATTTTAGAGGGAAACTTCTAGAAATATCAGAGTCATTGATGACTCCGTTTCCTAGAGCGAACGGATTGTACCCTCTTAGAACTAAACACACTGCACCTCTCTCTCTAGGGGGAGAGTCTCCATACAGAATAAGACTCCTCCCCAGGGATGAAGGGTACTCCGGAGAAAAAGCATCTCCAACATTCTCTCTGCTTTCAGCCACAGCACTATACTAAGTTAATACACGCAACTCCATACGATACCCATCGAGGCTGAGTCCTTAGACTATCAAGGCAAGGTCTGATAGAAACTAACAAGTATACAGATTTGTCTCCAACTGATTGTAAGCATGCAGAGGTGAGAGACCCAGTGTTCGATGAGGGACCTATAGAGAGAGAAAAGGCTCCTTGGGAGCCAGAGTCTGGCTGCGTGGATCTGAAACAGGAGTTGCCTCTGTGGTGCCCCCTGGTGGTACCAAGTTCTCATGAGCCAGCCCAATGCTATGCCATGACCCTCATCCCCATCCCATAGCCAAGCAGCCTGTAAAAGGCTGGGCAAGAGGCTTGCGCAGCCTTGTGCATTTCTTTACAGTGACCACTGAGGACAGCTGGCAAGCCACAACTTTCCTCGGCAGCACCAACACAGACACTTTCACTGTTTTTATCTGTTTTACTGTGTTACTTAGACACGTCCTAGCCACGTCGGTCACCAGGCAGAAAGCACAGACCAGAAGTCCATGGTCTTAAATTTTTAAAAAGGTCTATAGTGTTAAATGTTTAAAAGGTCTATGGTCTTAATCTTTTTGTTTGTTTGTTTGTTTGTTTGTTTGTTTGAGGCAGGTCCCTCTACATAGCCCTGGTTGTTCTAAAACTCACTCTGTAGACCAGGCTGGCCTCAAACTCAGAGATCGACCTGCCTCTGCTCCCCTAGGTGTGTGCCACCACTTCTGGCTTGATTACTTCTCTTTTTTTAAACAAATTCAGCATGTATGAAGAGCCAGGACCGCAATGCTTCATAGACGTTCTGCCAGATTTCAGAACTGTGTGTTTGCTTGTGAGCTCTGACTGTCTCACTGACCACTGTCTCTGTTTGCCTCCCACCCTGCCTCTGATAGATGACAAACTTTGGTTGTTGTTCTGAAGCAAAGGGACTTTGCATAAACGTGTTTGATGACCCAGGGCATCCTCAGACAGGCTAATGTCAGGTACAACTTGGGTTTTAGAGGGAAACTTCTAGAAATATCAGAGTCCTTCACGACTGAGACTACAGTTATAACGTTCTTTTTCAGTATTGCAATTGCCCTCATAACATCGAGGCAGAGATGAACATGGGTTCAAGCCAGCCTGGTCTACCTAACAAAACACTGCCTTGAAATGGCACGCTCCACTGACGTGTATGTGTGGTTTGGTTGTTTTAGGAGAAAGCTTTCCAGCAAATCAAAGAAGTGGAAATCAATATTCAACTTGGGGCGTTCTGGATCAGACTCGAAATCCAAGCTGAGCAGAAACGGGAGTGTATTCGTGAGAGGCCAGAGGCTGTCGGGTGAGAATCAGCACCATGCTTGCTGTGTGCTTGTGTGTCCTTAGCCCAGTTTCACATTCGATCACTGCATGTTAACTGGGCCAGTGTCTTAGTCACGGTTTCTATTCCTGCACAAATATCATGACCAAGAAGCAAGTTGGGGAGGAAAGGGTTTATTCAGCTTACTTCCACATTGCTGTTGATCACCGGAGGAAGTCAGGACTGGAACTCAAGCAGGTCAGGAAGCAGGAGCTGATGCAGAGGCCATGGAGGGATGTTCCTTACTGGCTTGCTTCCTCCTGGCTTGTTCAGCCTGCTCTCTTATAGAACCCAAGACTTCCAGCCCAGGGATGGCACCACCCACAAGGGGCCTACCCCCTTGTTCACTAATTGAGAAAATGCCCCACAGTTGGGTCTCATGGAGGCACTTCCCCAACTGAAGCTCCCTTCTCTGTGATAACTCCAGCCTGTGTCAAGTTGACACACAAAACTAGCCAGTACAGCCAGAAAGGAAAATTTCAGATTCACTTGAGTTTTGTTTTTTAAGATGATGATGAAGAAAAAGATGCTGCTGCTGCTGATGTTTTACTTACAAATGTTTTGTCAATGTCTATGCTGTCCATAAAACCCCCTAATGCTAACATCTTTCACAACTGATATCAAAAACCAAAAATATAATTTTAATACTATTAACTGATTTACATGTCTTAAAATTCATACTTAACCAGTTGTCCCACTAAGGCCCCTTTTCTGGTCCAAGCCCAAACCTGGAATTCATATTTCATTTGGTTGTCATCGGTCCTCAGTGTCCTCCAAGGGAGAACTGTTCTTCAGTTTCTCTGAACACAATACTTTGGAGAACATCAGCCTTTATTTTGTAGAACTATATCCCTCTGTGGGTGTGTCTGAGTTTACTTGTGATTAGATTGAAGTTTGAAGTTTTTCAGACAATCTACAAAGACTATGCTCTGTGTGCCTCTGGGTCGTGTCCAAGGTCCATGATGCCAATACCTTATTGTTTGTGACGTCGTTTCGGGTTACTTGGTTAAAGCATAGTGGGTCATGTGGTTCAACAGCCTTTGTCAGGTCTTTCCTGCAGTGGTTAGTTATTTCCATTAATGTTCCCAAATAGCTATTCTCTATTAGTTGGAATGCAGCTGTAAAGAGAGCCTGTACCTTCACCTTGAGAGTGGTGATTTTAAATGGGGGTTCTTCCTGAGCCAGGGTGACTGTTGCCAGAGTGGCTGTTGCCTGAGCGGCTGTTGCCAGAGTGACTGTTACCAGAGTGACTGTTGCCAGTGTGACTGTTGCTAGTGATTGTTGCCAGTGTGACTGTCACCAGTGTTACTGTTGCCTGGCTGTTGCTTAGAGTGGTTGTTGTCTGAGTGGCTACTGCCTGAGTGGCTGTTGCTTAGAGTGGCTGTTGCCAGAGTGACTGTTGCCAGAGCGGCTGTTGCCTGAGTGTCTGTTGCCAGAGTAACTGTTGCCAGTGTGACTGTTACCAGTGTTACTGTTGCCTGGCTGTTGCTTAAAGTGGCTATTGTCTGAGTGGCTACTGCCTGAGTGGCTGTTGCCTGAGTGGCTGTTGCTTAGAGTGGCTGTTGTCTGAGTGTCAGTTGCCAGAGTGGCTGTTGCCAGAGCGGCTGTTGCTAGAGTGACTGTTGCCTGAGTGGCTGTTGCCAGAGTGGCTGTTGCATAAGTGGCTGTTTCCAGAGTGACTGTTGCCTGAGTGACTGTTGCCTGAGCAACTGTTGCCAGAGTGGCTATTTCCAGAGTGGCTGTTGCCAGAGTGACTGTTGCCAGAGCGGCTGTTGCCAGAGTGGCTGTTGCCAGAGTGACTGTTGCCAGAATGGCTGTTGCCAGAGCAGCTGTTTGTAGAGTGACTGTTGCCAGAGTGACTGTTGCCAGAGTGACTGTTGCCAGAGTGACTGTTGCCAGAATGGCTGTTGCCAGAGCAGCTGTTGCCAGAGTAACTGCTTTAGGCAAAGCAGCATTGCTCAGAACTCTAGAAACTGAAACTGAAATGTGGCTAGTGGGCACAATTCTAACAAAATCTGTACTCAAAGATAGGCCCCAGAAGTCTGTCATGTAACCTTCCAGGGTGGTCTTTGCAGGTGGCACATAGGTTTGCAATAATTCTGTGTGTGTGAATAAGAAAGGGGGAATCGTAGCAGGGCGGTGGTGGCACACGCCTTTAATCCCAGCACTTGGGAGGCAGAGGCAGGTGGATTTCTGACACAAAGAAACCCTGTCTCAAGAAAAAAAAAGAAAAAAGAAAAAAAGAAAGGGGGAATCGGTGGACTCACATATGGAAACAATATGTTAAAATTTCCATGACAAAGGGTACTTAAAAATTTTGTATGTGCATGTGTAGTGTGCTTGTGTATGCACACATATGTGTACAAGTACACATGCCCACACATGTGTAGGCAAGAGGTTAATGTCAGATGTCTTTTTCTGTTGCCCTTCACCCTGTTCGGTTTGAGACATGGTTGCTCACTAAACAATTTTGGTTAGACTGGATGACCAGAAACCCCCACCCCTCAAAAGACACACATGCACACACACCACACACACATACATAATCTGTCTCTACCTCCCTGCCGCTAGGACTGCACATTCGTGCTGCTAGTCTTGGCTTTTAAGTGGATGCTGGGAATCCAAACTCAGGCCCTCAGGTTGCACAAGAAGCACTTTATCTATTGAGCCATTTCCCAAGCCCCCTTGGGGCATTTTAAAAATTGATTAACTGTGAGTCGTATTGGGAGTTTTTTTGGGGTTGGCAGCAGAGAGAAAGACATGTTTAAGCACATTTAGAAAGCTCAACAGATCAGAAGGGGTAAGAAAAAAAAAATGAGGTAGTCGGTGAACACAGATGCATAAACTTTGAACCAAATTCCAGACACTGGTTTCAATTTAAGTTTGTTTTATATCAAAATAAACTCCTGAGCAGAGGAAGCAATGAGGCTAGGGGCTGTACCTTTGAGTTCATCAGCCTGAACCAAGACCACAAAGATTCCCAGAAGACTCTCGAGTGAGAATTGAGGATGAAGCTCAATAGAGTTCTTACCTGGTACGCAGGAGTCCCAAGGTTCAGCACTCCAGTATTGCACAAACTTGGCATGGTAGCACATGCCTGGAATCTTAACACTTAAGAGGTGGAGACAGGAGAATCAGGATTTTTTTTTTTTTTGGTTCTTTTATTTTACTGCAGAATATGATTTTAATATTTTCAACTGTTGATATTCAACAAACAGAATAATGATTTTAAGATATACTTTGTTGTTATTTCTCCCTTTTCACTTCTGATTTTATTAATTTGGATACTGTCCCTGTGCCCTCTTGTTAGTCTGGGTAAGGGTTTATCTATCTTGTTGATTTTTCTCAAAGAAGTAGCTGCTGGTTTTGTTGATTCTTTGTACAGTTCTTTTTGTTCTATTTGTTTGATTATTCCCTGCCATCTACTCCTTTTGGGTGTATTTGCTTCTTTCTGCTCTAGAGCTTTCAGGTGTGCTGTCAAGCTGCTAGCATAAGCTCTCTTCAGTTTCTTTTTGGAGGCACCTAGAGCTATGAGGTTTCCTCCTACCACTGCTTTCATTGTGTTTTGGTATGATTTGTCTTCATTTTCATTAAATTCTAAAGAATCCTTTAATTTCTTTCTTTATTTCTTCCTTGACCAAGTTATTATTGAGTAGAGTGTTGTTCAGCTTCCTGTGTATATGAGCTTTCTGTTGTTTTTGTTGGTATTTAAGACCAGCCTTAGCCCATGGTAATCTGATAGGGTGCATGGGATTATTTCAATCTTCTTGTATCTGTTGAGGCCTATTTTGTGACCAATAGTATGGTCAGTTTTGGAGAAGGTACCATGAGGTGCTGCGAAGAAGGTATATTCTTTTGTTTTAGGATGAAATGTTCTATAAAATATCTGTTAGATCCATTTGCTTTATAACTTCTGTTAGTTTCACTGTGTCTCTGTTTAGTTTCTGTTTCCATGATCTGTTCATTGCTGCGAGTGGGGTGTCGAAGTCTCCGACTATTACTGTGTGGGGTGTGATATGTGCTTTGAGCTTTAGTAAAGTTTCTTTTATGAATGTGGGTGCCCTTGCATTTGGGAAATAGATGTTCAGAATTGAGAGTTCCTCCTGGTAGATTTTTCCTTTGACCAGTATGAAGTGTCCTTCCTTACCATTTTTTAAATAACTTTTGGTTGAGAGTTGATTTTATTCAATATTAGAATGGCCACTCCAGCTTGTTTCTTGGGACCATTTGCTTGGAAAATTGTTTGCTAACCTTTTACTCTGAGGTAGTGCCTGCCTTTGTCACTGGGGTGCATTTCCTGTATGCAGCAAAATGCTGGGTCTTGTTTACGTATCCAGTCTGTTAGCCTATGTCTTTTGGGGGGAATTGAGAACAATGATGTTAAGGGATGTTAAGAAATAATGATTGTTGCTCCCTATTATTATTGATGTTATTTTTATGTTTGTGTGGCTATCTTCTTTTGGGTTTGTTGAACGATTACATTCTTGCTTCTTCTAGGGTATAGTTTTGCTCCTTATGTTGGTGTTTTCCATCTATTATCCTTTGTAGGGCTGGATTTATGGAAAGATATTGTGTAAATTTGATTTTGTCATGGAATATCTTGGTTTCTCCATCTGTGGTAATTTAGAGTTTTGCTGGGTATGGTAGCCTGAGAATCAGGATCTTATGGTCATCCTCAGCTATATAGTGAGTTCAAAGACAGCCTGCTTCACATGAGATTCTATTTTTTAAAAAAGTAGGACTTGTAGGGGGCATCCCCAGGAGGCCAGATCAACACCTCAGGCAAAAATATCCTCTAAGTATAAGCTGAAGCCAACAGATCCTAAGCATTTAGTTACTGCAGAGAGAAGATACCTTGGGATGATTGGGAGCTTTTGATGAAAGCCTTAGAGCTTGAATGGCTAGAGGGGACTGATTCAAGGTTATAATGAAATTACTTGCACCCTGCCCCTTCACACATGGAGACCAGAGTCCAGAGATGGAGAGACGTGGGAAACAAAGACAAAGCACATCTCAGAATACCCAGATGGAGGAGCTTCACGGCCAGGCAGCTTGGTTTTTT
>JADRCD010235065.1:0-17782 GCA_019843815.1 Montemys delectorum
GAGAGAGACAGATAGGGAGACACAGAGACTGAGAGACAAAGAGACACGCACAAATAGCATAGACATCCAGATCCTGCGAACAGAACACAGGTAAGGACAAAGACTTTGAGGAAGGAGACGCTGGTGTGGGAGAAATGGCCAGGGGATAGAGAAGATAAAGAGGAGAAGGAAGATCAAGAGAAAGAAGATGAAGAGGTCAAAGTTAGGAGGAGGGAGCAGCAGCCGAAGCAGCAGCAGCCAGTGAGCTCAGCTGATAAAATCTGATGACATGAATTTGATACCCAGGACTCACAAGATGGAAGGAGAGACTCTACTCTTGCATGTTGTCCTTTGACCTTTGTACGTGTTCCATGACACACATGCCCCAACAAACAAACAAACAAACAAACAAATAAGAAATGGTTAAAAAAAAAACCCTCATAATGTTTAAGCAAGTTTTCAATTTTGTGGTGGGTTTCATTCACAGCTACCCTTGGCCTCATGTGGCCACAGGTCAAAGGTTGGCCGTGGCTGGGATTGACTTGGTTTACTCAATGAGTAAAAAGAACTCAGAGGAGCTGGAGAAATGGTTTGGCAGTTAATAGCACTTGTTGATTTTTCAGGGGGCCCAAGTTCAGTTCCCAGGATTTATATGGTGGTTCACGGAGATGAGCAACTCCTGTTTCAGGGGATCTGATGCCCATTTCTTAGCTCCAAGGTCACCAGGGACACGTGCAGTGCACGTGCGTACACATAGAAAAAAAACCACTCATACACAGAAAATAAAGTAAACTTCAGAAAATGTTAAGTAGAACTCAGAATATTCAAAACTCTCTTTCCACTATACCATATCACTGGCAGAAAGTTCTCTTAAATAACTGTTTTTTTTAAACTTAGTTTCCTCCAAACAAGAAGACCCCATTTGCTCTGACACAGTTCTGCACCTTAGCCCCTGTTCTAAGAGAAGAGTATTATACTGTGATATCGTATAAATATAAGCAAATAAATATAAACATATTTATTTGTTGGGGGTGGGGAATAGCAGCTCTGTACTACAAAGGACAGCTTGCTGCAGTTGGTCTCCCCTTCTGTCATGTGAGTTTCAGGGATCAAACTCAGGTTGCCAGGCTTGGTGGCGGTCAGCATCCTTACCTGATAAGCCACCTTGCCACGACTAGTTTTCAATTTTATTTTTATTTTTTTAGGATGAGATTTTGTACAAATGTGCATTTTATACACACAGCGTCGGTATGTGTGCACAGGTGTTAGTGTTTGCGCATTATGCATACCAATGTTAAGTTAACTGACACAGTTTAGTACTCCGGGGCCTCCATTTGGTTTAGGGTAGTGCGCAGACACCCTTACAATGATGCACTTAGCAGTCTTGCTCCTTCACTTGTGCACACCCCCTCTCTACACAATGCACAGAGCAACCTCAGAACTACATAGGTACATGGACTCCCATCTCTGAACAATGGAATAAATACCATAAGTCACTGTTTGACATTTTCTAGTCAGCTTTGTTCCCAACATATCCAGGTATAACGAATAGAAGGGCCAATCTGAAATTCAAGGTGACTGTCCTTTGTGATCTAAAAATAAATACTTGAATTAAAAATAAGCCATGAATTTATATACACAAAGAAGAAGGAGGATATAGGTGTATTTATCCACTAAGGTATGTTTAGTTTCTATTTTTAAATTAAATTATTTTATTTATTTACATTTCAAATGTTGTCTCCTCTTCTGGGTACCCCCTCCCAGAGTTCTTCACCGCCTCCCCCCTCCCCTTGGCTTTTTGGTTAAGGACATCCCCGATGAGTCTTGGGAACTTCTCACATCCCAGGTCTCTGGGACTTTCTAGAGGTTCACCCACTCCCACCCCACAGCTGCATATTTCCATTCATTTTTCTGGCCCTCTGGGCTTCTCTCTTGTCTCCCCCCAAACCTGATCCTGCCCCTCTTTCCCCTTCCCCTCCCCTCTCCCACCCAAGCCCTTCCTTCCATCTGTTCCCCATGATTATTTTGTTCTCCCTTCTAAGAGGGATTGAAGCATCTTTGTGTGGGCCTTCCTTTTTGTTAAACTTTATAATGGCCTGTGAGTTGTATCATGGGTGTTCTGTACTTTTTAGCTAATATCCACTTATCAGTGAGTGCATACCATGCATGTCCTTTTGGATCTGCGTAACCTCACTCAGGATGATATTTTCTAGTTCCATCCATTTGCCTGCAAGATTCATTATGTTCTTCTTTTTAATAGTTGAATAGTATTCCACTGTGTAAATGGACTAGATTTTCTGTATACATTCTTCAGTTAAGGGACATGTGGGTTGTTTCTAGCTTCTGGCTATTACAAAGAAGGGTGCTGTGAACATAGTAGATCACGTTCTTTGTGGGATAGTAGAGCATCTTTCAGGTATATGCCCAGGAGTAGTATAGCTGAGTCTTCAGGTAAAACCATTTCCAATTTTCTGAGGAACTGCCAGATTGATTTATAAAGAAAGAAATTAAAGACTTTCTAGAATTCAATGGAAATGAAGGCACAGCCTACCCAAACTTATGGCACACAATGAAAGCAGTGCTAAGAGAACTAAGTGCCTTCAAAAAGAATTTGGAGAGATCCTATACTAGCAAATTAACAGCACACCTGAAAGCTTTAGAACAAAAAGAAGTAAACACAACCAAGAAAAATTGATTGTAGGAAATAGTCAAATTCAGGGCTGAAATCAACCAATTAGAAATAAAGAGAATGATACAAAGAATCAACAAAGCCAAGAGCTGGATCTTTGAGAATATCAAAGATAGATAAACAAGATAAATAAACCCTTAGCCAAACTAAAAGACACAGAGACAGTATCCAGATTAACAAAATCAGAAATGAAAAGGGAGACATAAGAACAGAAACTGGCTGGGCAGTGGTGGCACATGCCTTTAATCCCAGCATTTGGGAGGCAGAGGCAGGCGGATTTCTGAGTTCGAGGCCAGCCTAGTCTATAGAATGAGTTCCAGGACAGCCAGGGCTACACAGAGAAACCCTGTCTTGAAGAACCAAAAACAAACAAACAAAAAACAACAACAACAACAACAACAACAACAACAGAAACTGAGGAAATTCAAAAAAAGTCCAACAGGGGCTGGCGAGATGGCTCAGCGGATAAGAGCACTGACTGCTCTTCCGAAGGTCCTGAGTTCAAATCCCAGCAACCACATGATGGCTCACAACCACCCGTAATGAGATCTGACGCCCTCTTCTAGTGAGTCTGAGGGCAGCTACGGCGATTTATGCCAGAGCGAGCAGGGTCAGAGCGAGTGGGGCCAGCAGAGGTCCTGAGTTCAATTCCCAGCAGCCACACACATGATAGCTTATGGCCATCTGTACAGCTATGGTGTACTCATACACATTAAATAAATAAAAAATATTTAAAAAAAAAAGAAAATAGGCAATTGGCTGCTGGCAGTGGTGGCACATGCCTTAAAAAAAAAAAAGTCCAACAAAACTGAAAAATCTAGATGAAATGGATGGTTTTCTAGACAGATACTACATACCAAAGTTAAATCAGGTAAACTATCTAAACAGTCCTATAACTCCTAAGGAAATAGAAGCAGTCATTAAAAACCTCTCAATGAACAAAAGCCCAGGGCCAGATGGTTTTAGTACAGAATTCTACCAGACCTTCAAAGATGAACTGATACCAATACTCCTCAAACTATTCCACAAAATAGAAACCGAAGGAACACTACCTAATTCATTCTATGAAGCCCAGGTACTCTGATACCTAAACTACTTAAAGACCCAAGAAAGAAAGAGAACTTCAGACCAATTTTGTTCATGAATATCGCTACAAAAATACTCAATGAAATTCTTGCAAACTGAATTAAGGAACACAATCAAAACCATCATTCACCACAATCAAGTAGACTTCATCCCAGGGATGGTTCAATATATAAAATCCATCAATGTAATCCAGTATATAAACAAACTCAAAGAAAAAAAAATCACTCAGTATCACTGAGGTAAAGTGTTTCTGGAAAGTGTTTCCTGAGAGCACACAGAAGCTGTGTTCTAGAGACAGCTTAGGTTATACCTCATGCTGGCAGCTAAACTTGGTAACCTAAGAGCCATCCAGGTGGTGCTGGTTTTGAAGGCTTGAAGGAGTCACGGAGAGCAGATGAGGCTTGGCACAGAGCCTGGATTTTGAAGCGTCTGAACTTGTAAAGACTATGGGACTTTTTAGATTTATTAAAATGTTTTATTTTATGATATTGATGGTAAGGTGTGATCTGGCAGATGAACAGGAAAGGAAAGGTTATGGCTTAACAGTGATTTATTTGTGTGGCAAGTTAACAAGGAGTCAGTTGCCTAGCTAGTTGTATGTCAGCTTGATACAAACTGAGTCATCTGAAAGGAGGGAACCTCAATTGAAAAACTGCCTCCATGAGATCCAGCTGTAGGGTGTTTTCCTAACTAGTGATTGATGGAAAGGGCCCAGCCTATTGTAGGTGATGCTGTTTATGGGCTAGTGGTCCTATGTTCTCTAAGAAAGCAAGACGAGTGAGCCAGGATTAGTACGCCTGTCAGGACTACTCTTTCTATAGCCTCTGCATCAGGCCCTGCCTCCAGGTCCCTGCCCTTGCTTTCTTCACTAATGGACTACGATGTGGAAGTGTAAGCTAAACAAAGCCTTTCCTCCCTAACTTACTTTTGGTCGTGGTGTTTCCTCACAGTAATAGTAACCCTAATCACCACAGACCCCATACACATAAAAATAAAATGTCATCTCTTACCCAACCCGAGAACAAAGAGAAAGAGTGGAGCCTGCTGACCAGGAATATCTTCATGTTAGGTGGTTTTCAGAGATTGCGTTCTAGAGATGGGAGTCCTGTGGGTCAGTCAAGTTCTCACCTCCATCCTGGACTCTTTGGGGAAGGTGAGAAATACCTTTCAGAAGTGTTGAAGGCAACCAATCAGAGAATCAAGATTGCTGTTCAGTAGAGACTTGGTATCTTCTCTGCTTTTCTGTTTTGTTTTATTTTTATTAATTTTTATTTTCGAGATTTATATTTTCTTATAGCCCAAGCAAGCCCTAGACTTTCTATGTAGCTAAGAGGGAACCTTGAACTTACAATCCTCCTTCCTCTACTTCCCCAGTGCTTCAGATAACAGGTGTAATTGTGGCAGTTTGCTTATGATCAGCAGGAGCCAGCTGACCACAAGGATATTGCTTCCCAGCTGTTGAGGATGTGTGCTTGCATTGCCTCTAAGTCTGTGCTTATAATCCCTTCCCTCCGGCTGCAGTGACTTACAGAGCTCAAATAGTGTGGTGTTGCCATTCAACCCATTCCCTCCCTAGCTGCCTGCTTTTTGTGTTGATCAATAGGAATGCTGAAATTGTAAGCCACCGAGGAAAGGATACTGATCTGTGTTGTAGTGGAAGGTAGCTGGATTCTGTCCAATTTCAATAGGTGCAATGTGTTTGAATCACTAATCATCAGGCATATGGACTTTGAGCTGATTGAATGAATCATCAGTGAAAAGTGAGAGCACACATTACCACTATTTGCTGGTTTATGGTAGATAAGAGCATTTAATATTTTAGATAAGCATTTATGATCCTTTCTGGACTTAGGACAGAAGTGGCTGCTTGCTATATGCACTGTTATAAGCTAAACTGATCTCAGGACTGGCCTGAGCTGGAGAGATTGAGCTGCAATCCAGAAGAAATGAAACAAGACCAAACAACACACACAACCGACAACCAGAAAGAAAATAGGAAAATCTCCCAAGGACTTAGAGACTAACAGTCTTCAAAATTATTTCAACAACAAAGTAGTAGAGGACAGTTGAAATTTCTCAGTGGGCAAAGCACTTTCTCACAAGCATGGTGGCTGAGGCCCACCACTCGGAAGCCACATAGTGAAAGGGGTAAACCAGCCTCTGCAAGCTGTCCACCAACCCATCCACCTTCACTCTGTCATAAGCACGTCTACCCCACCCCCAATAAACAAAAAGCGTGAAAAAAATTAATGAAGGAATCAAAAGTGAAAATAGAAGTTAGAAAGTGAAGAAAATGAAAACCCATCAGTACTGGTGACTATAATGTTAGCATTTAGAAGAACATTTATAACATCACACATCTATCTTAGGAAAGAAGAAAGCTCTCTAAATTATGTTACCTTCTGTTTTGGGGTTTCTCTTGCTATGATGAAACACTATGATCAAAACGTAAGTTGGGTGGGGGGGGGGGGCTGGTAAGACGGCTCAGAGGTCAAGAGCACTGACTGCTCTTCAGAAAGTCCTGAGTTCAAATCCCAGCAACCACATGGTGTCTCACAACCATCTGTAACAGGTTGTGACGCCCTCTTCTGGAATGTCTGAAGACAACTACAGTGTACTTACATGTAATAAATAAATAAATATTTAAAAAAAAGCAGGTTGGGGAGGAAAATAATATAGCTAAGGCATAACAAACAGCAGGCTGACTTAGGATAGTAGTTGCTGCTTGCTATATGCACTGCTAATTCTAATTATCCTAGAAAATAAAGAAAAACTGTAAAGCTAGAAGCATGTTTCCGTGATTCTTGTCCTTTTACTACCTTGTTGTGAAGATCTTTTTTTAAAAATTACTCCTTAAAACGTGTCTGTGCTTTTCTATTGTATCATATAGCCATCTCATTTAATGTTTTTTTTCTCCACAACTATTCATTCAGAATGTTGTTTTGAGATACTATCCCTACATAGCCCAAGCTGGTTTCCAAGATCTCCATCCTCCATTTTCAGCCCCATAAGTGGTTGAATTACAGGTGTATGCCACATAACTGGCACTTAATATTTTTACTAGGTAAGATTCCTCATTCTATAAAACTTCCTTGAAGACATTCCAAATAACATTCATGTGGTTTATATAAATATTTTTATATAAAATAATTATAATACTATTGAAAGATATTGTAGAAAAAACACACAGAAACCATAAATTACATCTTTAATTATTTGTAGCTGTTTTAATTTTCCAAGGAAAAGATTCCTTGCCCCTGGTAATTCTAAGGAGATAGAATATAATATCTATGGTCGTTACAATCCAAGTATCAATAGGATCCAAGCATCTAAATTTAACAGACTATGTAAGATGTCCAAGTGTGAACTAAAAGTTTCTACCACTGTCAAAATGAAGTACTGGACTTTGGAGCCAAGAAGTTTGAATCATTTAATCAAACATTTTTAGAACCACTGAGATAAAAGTAAATCAGAATAAAATAAAAATAAATAGTTGTGAAGAAAGGCAAGGACTAAAACCACACAAGTCAACCTTTGGCTGTTTTGTATATGTGTACCCATCTGCCATAGCCCAATGTGGGAAAGTATGAATTTTAATCATAAAGAGCTCACCCAGCATCAATGGGCCTGAAATAATGTTTATATTACCTATGAATTTATTTCAGAAACCAAAAAAAATTGTTAGGATGAAAGAAAAAGATTTCAGTGAGCTTAAGATGGAGGGGTACTTGGGAAGGGGAATATCATTTGAGATATAAATGAATGGAAGCAATGATTAATAATAATAATAAAAAAGATGTACTTTGGCTTCCTTACAAAGTTCAAATGCTGCTCATAAATTGTGTACCACGAAACACTAGCTGCTGGATTATTTGATAGAGCTTCTTCAAATCCCAACTTTTATTGTTTTATTATTCAAATAATTGGAAAACTTTGAACAATGCTGATGCAGATTGCACTTTCCTTAAATGGTTGACTAGATAAAATAAACACTGTTTCCCTTTTCCCTCATAATTTGTTGAATAACCACCCACAGTTATGTAGTTTTTCTTGTAAGGAGTGACTTATTTCAGGCCCATTAATGAAGGATTTTTAAAAGTGGTTGAAAGGCCTTTTTTTTTTTCCTGTTGTTTGAGACAAGGTCTCCCCATATAGCTCTTGATTACCTGGAACTCACTATGTAGAATAGGCTTACCTTGAACTCACAGAGATCCACCTAGGGCTGCTTTCTGAAAGGTGGGGTCACTGGTGTGCACTACTATAACTAGCTTCTCTCCCCACCCCATTGGGCTCAGGAGTCTTTCTCTGGAGCAGCTTGAACTCCAAAGGTGTCCCACTACTCTTACCATTAAAGCTGATAACATGGTGGTAGGGCACATCACCAGCCTCAGCACTTGGAGGCAGAGGCAGGCAGATCTCTCTCACACACATATCACACTACCACTACCACCAGCAGCACCACCAACAACAAAAATATGGGCTACCAAATGGGTAAAAGGTACTTTCCACTAAACACAGTGACCTCAGTTGAATCCTTTGGTCATATGATGAACCCAGAAAACTGCTTCCCACAAATTGTGTACTAACTTACACACATGCATGGTGGTATATGCACCCCCAACATTCACTCATGAACAAATAAAAGTAATAAAAGTCTGATACTATCCTAACTTTGGTGTATCATTCCACATCTTACTTTCTACATAACTCAGGATAATAATGGATTTCTAATAATTAGTAGCTTATGTTTTGAGTAAAATATCTAATTTTAGGATAACAAGGCTGTGAACAGCTGCTAGGGGAGCAGAACATCTGCATGTTCTAAAGATACGTTGGTAGAAACTCAAGCTCAGGGCTAAGAGGGCTTAAGAGGGCTAAATGTAATCCCTAATGTCATCACCAAGAAAATATTCATAAGAAATATAAAACCAAGTGAGAAAGGAAATGTTTCACTACAAACAAAATTAACTAAATAAAAAGGGAGTTCGTGGTGCTGGAAATAAAGGACGAAAGACAAAGTTTAAGGCCTATCAAAAGCAAACAGCAGAGAAAGACGGAAACTGCTTTTTATCAGTAATTTTTTTAAGTGTAAACAGATTAAACTCTAACCAAAAAAAAAAATTTAACCTAGGGTTGAGGTATAGCTCAGGGCTACAGTGCTAGTTTAGCAAGAGAAGGTTGTAGGTTTGCAAACAAACACAAACACAAAGGTCTCCTTCCTTCCCTTTCCCTTCCTTCTCTACCCTGCACACTACAATGAAAAGAACAAAACCTGTCCAGGACTGGAGAGGTGATTCAGCAGTTGAAAGTACTTGCTACTGGTCTTGGAAAGGACCCACCTAGGTTTGGTTTCCAGCATTCACAAGGACAGCTCACAACCTTCTGTAATTTTGGGTCCATGGGATCAGATGTCCTCTTTTGGCCTATGAAGGCACCTACAAACATATGTTCATGCCAACACACACACACAAATACAAATTTAAAATCAGTTTTAAAGTATCTTTTTGATTTTTGATTTGAGATAAGTTCTCAATACACAGCCTTGGCTGTCCTGGAGCTTGGAACCCGTCTGCTTTTGTCTCCAGAGTGCTGGAATTAAAGGTATGGGCCAGCACATCTGGCAAATGTGTCTTAATGATAGAAAAAATAATAATTTAGTATGTCAAGCATGGTAGCACAGACTTATAATACCAACATTTGAGAGGATTTAGGGAAAGAATCATCTGAGATCAGTATCCAAGATTGTAACAGGGATCTAGACCTTAGCAGGCCCTCAAGACCTTACCACAACTGGCTCCATGATGAAAGCGCCATTCAGGCTGTAAAACACATGGACAACAGCACATGGACAACATCACCAAAACTAAAACAAAGGCCTCATCAATCAAAGGCCTAATCCATCCTAGTCCACAGTTCTGGGAAAGTCTCTAACTATACTAACCTTGCTTTTTGGCTTCCGTAGTTCTGCTTCTGCCTAACTGTTCTTGTTAACTGACCGGTATGTCAACCCGGGACATGGTTTTTGTGCCTGAGGAAGGCTTTGGACTTCACTGAGATCCTGAACACCCAGTGTAGTTGCCAACTGGCTAGTAAAGATTTTCTATTGGCTTAAATCCATGTCTAAGCAGTCTTCTCTGGTGGCTAGCCTAGACCAGCCTAGGCAATATAGTGAGATCCCATCCCAGACAAACTCCAACTATATGCTGTCTATAAGGGACTCATTTCAGATGCAGAACAAATAGAATGAAGATATCCCTTGTAAATACTAAGCAAAGACATCAGAGTAGGCTACAATAATAGCTGATAAAATAGACCCCAGGACTGGTGGGATGGCTTAGTGGGCAAAGCTAGGTCCTGGCAAGGCTCATGACCTGGGTTTGACCCCTGGTGCCAACGTGGTGGAAGGAGATAATCAACTCCTGCTAGATGTCCTCTGACATCTATATGTGTATGTCATGTGATGACCATGCACACACACACAAATAAATGTGATTTTTTTTTTAAAAAAGGAAAATATTTCTGAAACAAAAGGAAAAGATTATGTAACAAAGAAGGAAGATTGAACACGTCACGATGTAACAGTCACAAGCGCTTATACACTCCTTGGGACAGACCCTGAGATACAAAACAATACTAAGGAGACTGAAAGATAAAAGCAGGGCGATGGTGTTAGCGGGAAACTTCAGTGGCACCCTCTTACCAACAGAAAGGGCAGTGGAGAAAAGACAAAGACTTAAACAAAGCAGCAGGCCCAGTAGACAGAACTAACATACATCTTCTTTTATGGTAAAACATATATATGTAAAGCCACAAGCTAAGTCAAAATCTGGTACACACATCCAATGAATTTTTATTTGGCTTAATAAAGAAACTCTGACCTACCTACCTTACAACATGGATGAGCCTCAAGGGTATTGTAGTAAGTCAAATGAACAACAGAAAAGAATGGAGATTGCCTGAGTCTACTTGTGTGAGAGAGTCGGGGTAGTCACATCCATAGAGAATGAGCAGAATGCCTGCTACCAGGGGCCAGAGTCACATCCATAGAGAATGAGTGAAATGGCAGCTACCAAGGACCAGAGAGGAGGAAGAAAGTGGGGTTACTGTTTTCTGGGCACAGAAATTCAGTTTTGTGGAGTATTTTAAGACTTATTTTATTTTTTATTATGTGTACACATGTGTTACCTGTGTGTGTGCATATGTGTGCACGTGTGTGCAGGTGCCTCTGAAGGGTAAAAGGAAGCATCAGATCCCTGGGAGCTGAAGTTACAAGTGGTTATGAGCCACCCAACATGGATGCTGGGAACACAATCAGAGTCCTCGGTAAGATGAGGAAGTTTTCTTTTTTGCAGTTGTTGTTATTGATGGTGATGGCAGTGATTTTTCAAGACAGGATTTTTCTATGTAGCTCTGGCAGTCCTGGAACTCGATCTGTAAACCAGGCTGGCCTCAAACTCAAAGATCCACCCGATTCAGCCTCCTCAGTGCTGGGATTAGAGACATACATCACCACACCTGGTTCAGGAAGTATTCTTAACTGCCCATCCATCCCTCCGGTCTCAAACCTCAGTATCGTAGACTGGAAAGAGTGATGGAGTTGGATGGTGGATACTTACTAATATACCTAACACTATTGAGCCGCACACTTTAAAATGGTTGTTGAACATGTGCATGTACCTGTAATCCCAGCTATCAGGAGCTGAGGCAGGAGGGTTGAGAGTTGGAGGGCAGCCTGGGCTCTACGGTACAAGTGTCATGGTTCCCACTGCTTTCTGTAAACTCAGTCTTTTCACACGTCACCCTCCCTTACTACCTGTATGCTGGGGCCAAGATGGCTGCTTCCCCACCTCTCCTATCTCTTTCTGCTTTTGGTGGTCTGATGACTAACTAGCAGAAGCCATTGCTCTCACTACTTCAAGATCTTTCCCTGATATCCTAAGCATCTTGGCTTTTGGATCTCAGGCTTGCCCAGTAGTCTATCCTAGCATGTCCAGAGGCTGCATGATTGACTCACACAATCCTGGCCTCACTGTGGCCCATAAGTACCTTTGCTGGGCAATATCACTATGTATTTAAAAAAAGAGAGATAATGGCTTTATAGGTACTGTGTTTTTTTTTTTTAATTAGAACTTAAGGATGTTGCAAGACATTCTCAATGAGGAATCTCAGAAGAGCTCAGAGACTCAAGCAATTATGTCATTGCCTTGAGAGGTATCAAGGTAAGTATTGGGTCTGGTCCCTTGGTTGCTTGCACCCGTGTCTGTGCTGAGCTAGCAGAGTGTGCCTTGAAGTGCACCCATTCTGGACAGGGCTACACCAGAAGTGCTTCTTCCCTGGGCTTGCTTACCTCTAACACCAGCCCTTTAGGTAAGGAAGAATAAATGGCTCTACCTCTACTCAGTAAGACCCTAGCTACTGATGCTGACATATGACAAGAAACATCTGCTTTCTTTACATCAGAATCCAAGGCCACTTCTGAGCAGGCCACTTCTTTCTTGAGACCTTGACTTTTCTTTTTGGATGACGTAAATATTATTTATGAGTCACAACAGCTGGCTAGCCTTCTTCCCATCTCACAGACAATTAAGAACCTGATGGTAGATTTCCTAGTCATTAGTAAAATTTGGGCCCACAGAGGTGGCTCAGTGGTTAAGAGTATTTACTGTTCTTGCAAAGGACCTGGGTTCAGTTCCTACCTAGCACCTACATGGTTGTTCACAAACCTCTGTAACTCCAGTTCCAGGGAATTTGATGCCCTTTTCTGACCTCTCTATGCATTGTACATATACATGGTACACAAGTGTATGCTCATACACATAAAGTAAAATAAATCCTTTTTTTTTTTTAAGAAAAAGGAAAAGAAAGATTCTAAAGTGTGGGATGGAGAGATAGCTCAGCAGTTAATGAGATTTACTGCTTATGATGGTATGAATGAGAATGACCCCCATAGGCTCATATAATTGATACTTGGTTCTAGTTGGTGGAACTGTTTTGGAAGGATTAGGAGGTGTGACCTTTTGGGAGAAGGTATGTCACTCCAGGTGGGCTTTGAGATTTCAATGGCCCAGTTTCCATCTCTACCTCCAACTTTCAGACACAATGTAAGCTTTCAGCTACTGTTCCAGCACCATGCCTGCCTGCCTGCTACTCTGCTCCCAGTCATCATGGTCATGTACTCACCCCCTGAAACCCTAAGCAAGCCGCCAATTATATGCTTCCTTTTATAAGTTGCCTTTGTCGTGGTATCTCTTCACAGCAATAGAACAGTAACTAAGAGACTACTCTCTCTGAGGATCCAGGTTCAATTCTACCACACTCACATGGCAGCTCACAATACTCTATAATTCCAGTTCCAAGGGATCCAATGCCTGCTTCTGGTCTCTGCAGACACTGAATATGTGTGGCTCACACACAGATAGGCAAAACACCATATAAAATAAAAACAAATAAAAATTTTTTAAAAAAAGAAGAAAAAAATTAGATTTAGTTTTGGCTTGAGAAAACCACTTTGGAAGGACTGACACCCATCTTGAAGGAAGGGCGTGTCATGGGAAGGAAGGAGCTCAGCAAAGGCAGCTTAGGATGTGGTCCTAGTTCCACAAGCTGGAATAATTCTGAGTGACACTGTGTGTGTTGGCTTGGGCTCTCTTCCTTTCCTTTTCTTATTGTTTTTCTAACAGGACTAGGATTCCTGCAGCACTGTAGCCTGGCATATGCTTCTGTACTTTATCAGTTGACTGGGATGTGCCTTCTCCATCAAGTCCTTTCCTGTTGACCAACAGACCATTAAACTTGATATATTTGCTCAAGGCACTGAAGTAGAACACTTTCGTCTGTACAGATTCTCAGCCAGGCCAGGGCTATGGACGAAAACACTGCAAATGGACAACTGGGGTCTTAGAACCTGTGGTGTTTTGAATGAGATGTCCCCAGTGAGCCTCAGGCATGCCCCAATTGGTGACTATTTGGGGAGGATTCGGAAGTGTGGCCTTGCTGGAGGAGGTGGGCTTTGACATTTCAAAAGACTGTGCCAAACTCAGTGTGCTCTCTACCTCCTGTCTGAAGCTTTGAGATGAGAACTTTCATATGCTCCTCTCCCCACTCTCTCCCACACCTCCCCCACCCTTACCCCTACCCCCACTCACCCTTGCTCCTCCACCATGACTCTAATCCTCTGAAAGCATAAGCCCAATTAAACAGTTTATTTTATAAGTTGTCTTGGTCATAGTGTTTTATCACAGCAATAAAACAGTAACTAAGGCAGAAGCCCCACGCCCCATCCCCACCCCTCACCACCCCCCACTCACCCTTGCTCCTCCACCATGACCCTAATCCTCTGAAAGCATAAGCCCAATTAAACAGTTTATTTTATAAGTTGTCTTGGTCATAGTGTTTTATCACAGCAATAAAAGAGTAACTAAGGCAGAAGCCTAGAAAGCAAATAAACATATGGGCATCCTAAGTAAGCAAATGCGGCCTTTCTATTGCTTTTCTTCTTCAGTATATGACATGTCAAGATAATTCCATTTATAAGAAATTCTCATTGCCCAAAGGATAAGGCTTTCACCCATCTAGGGTTCAAAAGTGTGTCTAAGGGTGGGTGAGCAGTACAAACAGGATTCCTTCAGGCTGAACTCCACCCAGTTCAAACTGCACAGAGGTCCTCATGGTGCACTGTATGCAGAGAGAAGAGCACCCAGTTCAGACTGCACAGAGGTCCTCATGATGCACTGTATGCAGAGAGAAGAGCAGGCTGTCTTTCTGTGTCAAAAAAGACGTGACTGGGGGTTGTTGCTCTCTCTCTGTCTTTCTCCTCCACTTTTCCCCTGCCCTCTCTCAACAATCTATTTTTAAAAGAGTTGTTTCTTTATTTGTTATAAGTTTGTGTGTGCGTGTTCAGGCTATGTGTGGGGGACACCTGCCTGTCACATCAGGCATATGGAAGGCAGAGAACAGCTATGTAGAGCGTATTCTCTCCTTCTACTAATGATTCAAACTCATCATTAGGCTTGGTGGCAAATGCTTCACTTGCTGACACACCTCCCTGGCTCCTGTCTTTCTGTCTGTAATCTATCTATCTATCTATCTATCTATCTATCTATCTATCTATCTATCATCACCTATCTATTTATCTATCTATCCATCCTTCTATTCACATACCAACCCGTCTACCCTCCCATCCATCTATCCATCCATCATGCATGCATGTATGCATGCATGCATCCATCCTCCCTCCCTCCCTCCCACCAACCTACCTTTCCATCTACCCACCCACCCTTCCTCTCTCCTTCCCACCCATCCATTCATCTACCTTTCCTCCCTCTTTCCTATCTATCCATCTACCCACCTTTCCTCTCTCCCTCCCTCCTACTAACCCACCCTTCTATCCCCCCACCCTTTCTCCCTCCTTCTCACCCACCCTTCCATTCATTCATCCATCTATCCTCCCTCCCTCCTTCCTACCTATCTATCCACCCTCCCTCCCACCAACCCACCCTTCTTTCCCTCCCTCCCACACATTCATCCATCCACCTACCCACCTACCCCTCTGTCCATCATATATCTTTCACTCTCTGACAATGAATCTATACAAAGACTTTTCAGGTAAGTGTCCAGTGTCCTGGTTAGTTTCAGCTGTAAAGTTGACACACTTCACAGTTATATGAGGGAGTCTCAACTAGAGAATTACCCAGATCAGATTGGCCATGTCTAAGAGGAGTTTTCTTGACCATTGATTGATGTGGGAGGGCCTAGCTCTCTGTGGGTGGAGCTACCCCTGAGCATGTAGTCTAAGAGTATATATAAATGCAAACTGAATATGAACTTGGAAGCAAGCAAGCCAGGAAGTAGCATTCCTCCATGGCTCCTGCTGCAGTTCCTGCTTGAGCCCCTGCCCACATTTCCCTCAACGAAGGACTGTTACCTATAACAATGTAAACAGGAACAAACTAAACCTTTCTCTCCTAAATTACTTTTAGTCGTGATGTCTATTGCAGAAAGCACTCTGAAAGAATCATTTAAGATGATTCAGCTTCTATAACATGCAATAGGGGTTCAGGGTCCAGAGCCACAAATCCTGAAACAGGATCCAAGTGTGGCTTTAAAAGGGCAGGTGTCTAAGATGAAAAAACTGCATGGTACCCATAAGTCCCTAGGTTCTCTAGGAGGTAGGGGTCACTTTCTATTTCACCTAGATAACATCCCCTCTGGCTGTATATGGAAAATACAATGTTCTGCTGGGCTAGCCCCTAAGCATATGAGAGTCATCTTGGGCCCGGTAGCCCTGCTTGTCCATCCTGGGGTAAGGCTTTCCTCAGTGAGCCTTTAGCTCCACACTTTCCCAGAAGTGTGCTTCAGGACACATTCTTTCTAAGTGGCAAGCATCCCTGCCCCATGCGAGGACACTAGCTCTCCATCCAATAAAGACAGCTGTGGGGTTAACCAGAGGTTTATCAGAAGGCTTCCTCTCTTCCTACTCTGTCTCCATAGATGCTCCAGCCTCTTCTCTCCTTTGCTCCGAAGAAAGAAATCCCCACCTCCACACATCAGCTTCCTGTCTGACTTAACAGCTTCTTCTCAAGAAAGGTGGGGTCTTCAAACTCACCTTCCCCACCCAGGGAAGGAAGGAACCTGCTCTTTACTTCCCCAACACCCAAATAACCTGGAAAGATTCCAAAACAGAGGCTGGAATTTCACCATCAAATGTCAGTAGTGCTTCTTCTGGGCACTGCATGCCTCTCTTCTGCAGCTCTTCAGCCAGTGAGAGATTCAGAAGAGCTGGCAAGGGTGGAACACTATGGCACTGAAGGCAACCCGGCAGACAAGTGTAGGGATAATCTTCTGTGCACTGTGTGGAAACATCACCTGTCAAAAAAAATCTGATGGCCTATTAGCAAAAGAGTAGAATAGAAGGTGGGACATCTGGCAGAGAGGGAGGAGAGGGAGAGAGAGAGGAAGGGAGGGAGGGAGGGAGAGACAGACAGACAGACAGACAGACAGACAGACAGACAGACTCTGGGAAAGAGTGAGGCATGGGAAGATTCCACACTCATCTGACATATGAAACTAGAGAGAGGTAACTAGCCATGTGGCAGACACAGAATAATGTAAACAGGTCAATATAAGTTACAAGCTAGTCAGGGAACAGAGCTAGCTCATGGCCTAGGCATTTATTCATAAATAAATAAACCTCTGAGTTGTTATTCAGGAAATGGGGTGCCTGTGGAAAAGCCCACAGTTGCAGACATGCCCCAGGTAACACAGGACAGGGATAGGTTTCAGGGGCTCAGAACAGCTTATGTTAGCTCAAGATTTACATAGTTAGTAATGGGTTACCCTTGAGATGTGTGGAGAGCATAACAAGACCCCAAGCCTTAGCACACCAAGCTGTATGATGGAAGTACCATGCAGGCCGTAAAACCCAGCTCTTAGACAGCACCACCTGCCAACAACAAAAACAAAGACCTAATCTATCAAAGTCCATAGTTCTGGGAAAGTCTCTAACTGCACTAACCTTGCTTTTTGGCTTCTGTAGTTCTGCTTCTGGCTAACTGTTCTTGTTAACTGAAGTATGTCAACCCAGGACATGGTCTTTTTTTGTGCTTAAACGCTCACCTTGATAAAGGCTTGGACTACACTGGGATTCTGAGCACCCAAAGTAGGTGCTGGTGGCTAATAAACTTTCTTCTTGCTTGAATGAGTCTCTGAGTAGTCTTCTCTGATGGATACCCCATATCAGAGAACAATAGTGATCCATTTACCAAGGTTAACTGAAATGAGACTCTTTAGAAAAAGGGAATCCCAAGACCCAGCTCTTGTTTGTGTGGGAATATACCTAGAACTGACTAGACTCTAGGCCAAACTAAAATCAAGCCATGACAATAAGGATGTCAATCTATACACAAATCCCAAGATTGTTTCAAAGTGTTTTCACATACTGGGAATGCACAAGAGAACAAAGGGAGGAGGTAAGAGAACAAAGGGAGGAGGTAAGAGAACAAAGGGAGGAGGTAAGAGAACAAAGGGAGG